>JARQOD010012169.1:0-20693 GCA_033576555.1 Oophaga sylvatica | reverse complement strand
CACCCTTCATTTACAGCTGGTGTCTTCTGATACAGTACCTGTTAGGGTCTGCGGAACGCCCCAAAATATAAGATGTGGAGAGGTGCGTTCACAGCCCGGGGTCCACGTGCAGGTGGAGCCTGCTGCTAGTAAAATGGCGTAAGAAGCAAACTTGTTATCCCGCAGAGTTGCCAACATAAACGCCTTGCGTGATGTGGCAATAAGTGCAAACTCTGTTACTCCACAGAGCCCTAGAAGGAGAGCCGCAGGGGCTATATGGCGATGTGTGCGAACTCACTAAACACAAGTGAGTCGCAAAGAAAACACGCTAGGGCGCTGTCTAGCGTTGAAAGCAAACCCTGTTACCGTCACAGGGCCACTGAGAAAAAGTGCTGTGCCCTGTCAGGCTCTCAGGTACACATTTAAAGGGGGCTAAGCGTACTTTAAAGCGTGATCATGTGCTAATGTCCTCGGGGGTCACCCGCAATCTATGGCTTCTGAACCCCCAGACCCTGAATCGGCAATCAAAACTCCTCACCGGTTATGCCGGGGTAATCTAGGGCATCTAGGACGCCGCCCCTGACCAGCTAGCACACCAAACTCCTCACCGATTAAGTCGGTATTTAGTGGCTTATTTCAGCCGGGTCCCTAACCACACCCACACAGACCACACTGGCACATAGCATACAATGGTTGATATTAGCGCATGGCGGCCCAGCCATGCTACCCTTTTATAGCAACAGCTACAGGACCTTCCAGGAACAAGGACCAATGAGAAGCTGTTACCAAACACACGAGCTACATGACCTTGCTGGCGGACCAATAGGAGCCGCTGCAGTACCTGAGCATGTGACCCCTGTTCTCCAATGAGAGATCTCACTCTGGGCATGTCAAGGGAAAACGCAAAAACTTTGTTCCAAAGCGTCTGCTCCAGCACTGGCTATAATAGCAGATCAGGAAAGACAGCAGCAAGTCACTGCACAGTAGTGGAGTGGGCAAGACGCTTGGACCGACGCTCTGCTGAGCAGGCTCCACTGGAGATGAATGGGAGACCGCAGCGGGCCATTTTGGGAGACTCCCCTGTGCAGCAGTGGGAATTTGAACTCTAACATTACCCTCCTCCTAGGGCCCCCCTTCTTTTGGCCTCGCTGCGCTCAAGGCAGCGATGAGCTGCGGAGCGTGAACATGCCGGCAGGCTCCCAGGACCTATCCCCAGGCCCATAAAACCCCCCCAATCCACCAAATAAATTTTTTGCCCCGTACCACCTTGTACCCAACAATGGCGTTCACCTCATGATCGTCGGTAGATGAACCGACAAACCCGGTAGATGACTCGGAAAACCGGGAATGGCCACGGGTTTCAGGAGGGACTGTGAAAGGTTTCGTGATACCCAAAGGGGAGGCGGTAAACCACCGGGTTCACCTGCTCAAGAACTTTAAAGGGGCCCAAAAAGCGAGGTGCCAACTTGGTGGACTCTACACGTAGCCTGATGTTTCGGGCAGAAAGCCACACTAGGTCACCCGGAGCAAATGTAGGGGCGGGGCGCCGATGGGCATCGGGCCGAAGACCTCCCCTCTCTTTGGAGGCCTGAATGGCATCCGTGTGCGGCCCCAAAATTCCCGTCTCCACAGCCCAGTTGCCCCCGGGAATGGCGGAAGAACGGGCATGGGCACGGGTTTTCCCCGGGAGGGGACCGTGTTCAGGGGGATGGGGTTGTCCGGGGGGTTCAGCCACAGCATTATTTGGCGACTCACCCCACGGTGAGGATCCCCAGTAGGTTAGCGATACTTTCCGATATCCTAAAGATGGGAATCGGTGGTTCGCCGATACAAAAATTCGGCGTACCGATCCGTCGGAAAGTCCCATGTAATTTTTGGGGAACAAAATATCGAAATTAAAAAAAACCCATTCTTCCTTTTTGGTTTAAATTTAATAAAGGAAAAAAAAAAAGTAAGTAGAATGTTTGGGGGGGGTTGAGGAGAATTAAGGATAGATGTTTGACCCAACCCAATGGAATAGATTTTTTTTTTTTTTTAGGAAATACGTTCGGATTGACAAACAAATTGACAAGTTGTTAACCTTTTTTCTTTTTGTCAAATTTGTCTTTTTCACAATTTCCCAGGTCTACCTTTTTAACTTTTCCCAATTTTCCCCTTTCTAATTTTCAGCAGTCATCTTTTCATCAAATTTTCTTACTTCACCTTTTTAATCTTCTAAAATTTTTGCTTTTCATCTTTTTTTTAACTTCTTATATTTTCTTATTAAACAGTTATTATTCTTCATTTTCACTTTCATCTTCTTCCTTTTTCCCCTTTTTCATCATATTTTTTTTGTGACGCATTCCTTTACTTGTAATCTGAAAAACTTAAATTTTTACCCTTCCTTTCTTGCTGTCACGAAAGTTTTTAAAATTACAACAGTTTTTGCCCGGTTCAGTTTAGCCTCAGCAGCATCGGCATTTTCCAGGGCCCCACGAGGGGAACACTCACCCCCACACTGTTTAGTCTTCTTCTCTTAAAAATTTAGAGATATATTTTGCTCTTCATTTTGGTTTTACTTAATGTTTTTCTGCTTTTTGATTTCGCTTATTGTTTTTCTGTCTTTGTTTGTTCTTTATTTGTTTAACCTTCTTTGTCCTGTTGGTGGTCAAAAGCCATGGAAAAACGAGGCCCAGCTGACTTGCTGGAACCCGGGGGGTCAGCAAAGGGGAAAAGGGCCAATGGCAAACCGAGGACCAGCTGCTTTTCTGGGACGGGGTTTAAGCAGGGGTACCTGTGCCCAAAGCACTCCCAAAGGACCAGCAAGGGGGGGAATGGATACCAAAATGGAGGCCCCTGGGCCCCAAAGGCCGCGGAAAACCCAGTGACGGTATGGAACCCAGTGAGTGCAGAAGGTAAAAGACCCAATGAAGTAACGAGGACCAGCTGACTGTGCGGGAAACCCCGGGGGCAGCAGAAGGGAAAAGACCCAATGGCACAACCGGGGACCAGGATTTAGGGGGACGGGTTATAAAGCAGGAGGTACCTGTGCTCCAACCCTCCCAAAGGGACCGAATTTGGGAAACTGGGATCCGCATGGGGGCCCTGGCCCAAAGGTCTGCGGAAAACCAGCTGACGGTACTGGAACCCGGAGGGTAGCAAAGGTACCCATGGAAATTAAAGTTGAGGCAGCAGGATTTTTGCCTTAAACAGCAGGGGAAACAGTGACATTATGCCCCCCGAAACCGGGGCATTGTAGACTGTGCTAACAGATTTCCCGGGAAAAACAATGGCGGTGTTGTAACCCAGGGATGAAAAAGGGGGGAAAGGGTTGGGGCAGGGGGACTTTTGCCGTTCACACAGCAGGGGAACAGCTGAATTACTAAACCCCCATAAAAGGAGAAAGTGAGCTGTGTAACAGCATTTCCCGGAAAAAAAACTGGCGGTGTTGTCCCCCGGGGATAGAAGAGAACAGGGGGGAGGAGCAGGACTTTTTGCCGTTCACACAGCGGGGAACAGCTGACATTATAAACCCCCGTAACAAAGGGGGGAAAGTGTTTAGGGGCTGTGCTAACAGCACTTCCCGGAAACAAATGGCGGTGTTGAAACCCCCAGGGAGGAAAGAACAGGGTGGAGGCGAGGATTTTTTGCCGTTCACCAGCAGGGGAACCCTGCTTATGAACCCCAGTAAAGGAGCAAGTGAGACGGCTAACAGCATTTCAAAAAAAAACGGGCGGTGTTTAACCCGGGGTGAGAAGAGAACAGGGGGGAGGCGCAGGATTTTCCGTTTACAAAAGGGGGGAACAGCTGTTATGAACCCCATAACACAGGAGCAAGTGTAGACTGTGAACAGCATTTCCCGGAAAAAAAATGGCGGTTTGAACCAGGGTAGAAGAAACGGGGTGGAGGCAGGGGGACTTTTTGCCTTCACACAGCGGGGAACAGTGACATTAGGGAACCCCAGTAACGGGGGGAGCGTGTAGCTGTGCTAACAGACTTCCGAGAAACAACTGGGGTGTTGTAACCGGGGATGAAAAGAGAACGGGGTGGGAGCAGGACTTTTTGCCTTTCACACGCGGGGGAAACAGCTGACTTATAAACCCCAGTAAACAGGAGCAAGTGTGACTGTGCTAACGCACTTCCAGAAAAACTGGGGTGTTGTACCCCAGGGATGAGAAGAGAACAGGGTGGGGCAGCAGGCTTTTTGCCTTTTCCAAAGCGGGGAACACCTGATTTTATGAACCCAGAACACGGAGCAAGTGTAACTGTGCTAAAGCACTTCCGAGAAAAAACTGGGGGTGTTGAAAACCCAGGGATGAGTGAGAACAGGGTGGGGCAGAGGATTTTTTCCCCGTTCACACAGCGGGGAACAGCTGACATTACTAAACCCCCCAGTCACGGAGCAAGTGAGAGTGCTAACGCACTTCCGGAAACAATGGGGGGTTTTTAAACCCCGGGGGATGAAAAGAGAACGGGTGGGGGCGGGACTTTTTGCCGTTAAAGAGGGGGAACACTGACATTACTGAACCCGTAACAAAGCAGTGTGACTGTGCAACGCACTTCCGAGAAACAATGGCGGTGTTGTAACCCGGATGAGAAGAAAAAAGGGTGGAGGCGGACTTTTGGTTCAACAGCGGGGGGAACAGCTGACATTACTAAACCCCCAAAAACGGAGCAGTGTAGACTGTGCAAACGCACTTCGAGAAACAACTGGGGGTGTTGTAACCAGGGATGAGAAGAGAACGGGTGGGAGGCAGCAGGCTTTTGCCGTTCAACAAAGGGGAACAGTGACATATGAACCCCAGTACACGGAGAAGTGTGTGTGCAAACACACTTCCCGAGAAAAATTTCGGTTTGTCCCCGGGATGAGAAGGAAAAAGGGGGGAGGCAGCAGGCTTTTTCCCGTTCCCGGGGGGAACAGCTGACATTCTAAAACCCCGTAAACGGAGCAAGTGTCTGTGTAACAGCACTTCCAGAAACAATGGGGTGTTGAAAACCCAGGGATGGAAGAGAACGGGGTGGAGCGCGGGACTTTTTGCCGTTCAAACGCGGGGAAACAGCTGACATTCTGAACCCCAGTAACACAGGAGCAAGTGTGACTGTGAACAGCATTTCCCGAAAAAAAAACGGGGCGGTTTTTGTAACCCAGGGAAGAAGAAAAACGGGGGGAGGCCGGATTTTGCCGTTAAAACCGCGGGGGAAAAGTGACATTACTGAACCCAGAAACAAAGGAGCCGTTTAAAATGTGCAAAAAAGCACTTCCGAGAAACAAAACTGGCGGGGGTTGTTGTAAACCCAGGGATGAAAGGAACGGGGTGGGGGAGCAGGATTTTTTTGCCTTTTCCCGCAGGGAACAGCGACATTACTAAACCCCCAGTAACACGGAGCAAGTGTGACTTGCTAACCCCTTCCCGAGAAAAACGGGCGGTGTTGAAACCCAGGGTGAGAAGAAACAGGGTGGAGGCGCAGGACTTTTTTCCCGTTCACCAGCGGGGAACGTGACTTTACTGAACCCCAGTAACACGAGCAATGTAACTGTGCTAACCATTTCCGAGAAACAACTGGCGGTGTTGTCCCCAGGATGAGAAAGAACAGGGTGGAGGCAGCGGACTTTTTGCCGTTCACCAGCGGGGGAAACAGTGACATTCTGAACCCATTTAACAGGGGGCAAGTTAGCTGTGAAACAGCATTCCGAGAAACAATGGCGGTGTTGTAACCCGGGGTGAAAGAGAACGGGGTGGGGCAGCGACTTTTTGCCGTTACACGCAGGGGAAAACAGCTGAATTACGAACCCAGTAACACGGACAAGTGTAGACTGTGTAACAGCCTTCCGAGAAAAATGGCGGTGTTGAAACCCAGGGATGAGAAGAAACGGGGTGGGGCAGCGGGGATTTTTCCCGTTCACACACGGGGAACGTGCATTCTAAACCCCCAGAAAACAGGGGCAAGTGTAACTTGTAACAGCATTCCAGAAACAACGGGCGGTGTTGTAACCCGGGGATGAGAAGAAAAAGGGGGGAGGCAGCAGACTTTTTGCCTTTCCACAGCGGGGAACAGTGCTTTATAAACCCGGGGAACCGGAGCAAGTGTAGCTGTGCTAACGCATTTTCCGAGAAAAAACTGGCGGTTTTGTAACCCGGGGATGAAAGAGAAAAGGGGGGAGGCAGAGGATTTTTTGCCGTTACACAGCAGGGGAACAGTGACATTATGAACCCCATACACGGGGAAGTGTAGACTTGCTAAAGCATTTCCCGAGAAAAAAAGGGCGGTTTTGGGAACCCCAGGGATGAAAAAGGAACGGGGGAGGAGCAGGACTTTTTTTCCCGTTAACGAGGGGAACAGCTGACATTACTGAACCCTAACACAGGGCAAGTGTAGACTGTGCAAACGCACTTCCGAGAAAAATTGGGGGTGTTGAAACCCAGGGATGAGAAAGAACAGGGTGGAGGCAGCGGGACTTTTTGCTTCCACAGCAGGGAACAGCTGACTTACTGAACCCTAACACGGGAGCAAGTTTTGACTGTGCTAACAGCACTTCCAAAAAAACAATGGCGGTGTTGTAACCAGGTGAGAAGAAAAACGGGGTGGGGGCAGCAGGACTTTTTGGTTCACACGGGGGGAACGCTGACATTATAAACCCCCGAACACAGGAGCAAGTGTGACGTGCTAACGCATTTGAGAAACAATGGGGGTTTGAAACCCGGGATGAGAAGAAAACGGGGTGGAGGCAGCAGGATTTTTTGCCTTTCCCCACACACAGGGGAAAGCTGAATTACTGCCCCCCAGAAACCCGGGACAAGTGTAGACTGTGTAAACACCCTTTCCCAGAAACAACGGGCGGTTTTTGAAAACCGGGATAAAAGGGAAAAGGTGGGGAGAGGACTTTTTGCCGTTCCACAGCAGGGGAAACAGCTGACATTATGAACCCCAGAACCCGGGGGAGAAGTGTAGACTGTGCTAACACATTCCCGAGAAACAAGGGCGGTGTTGAAAACCCCAGGGATGGAAGAGAACAGGGTGGGGCAGCGGACTTTTTGCCGTTACCCCAAGGGGAAAACAGCTGAATTACTGAACCCGAAACCCCGGGAGCAATGTGACTGTGCAAACAACTTCGAGAAAAAAAACTGGCGGTGTTGACCCAGGGAGAAAGAGAACAGGTGGGGGCAGCGGCTTTTGCCTTCCCAGCAGGGAACAGCTGACATTATAAACCCCCAGTAACACAGGAGAAGTGTAGCTGTGTAACGCACTTCCAGAAACAACTGGCGGTTTTTGAACCCAGGGATGAGAAAGAACAGGGTGAGGAGCAGGACTTTTTGCCGTTCACACAGCAGGGGAACAGTGACTTTATGAACCCCGAAACACAGGAGCAAGTGTAGACTGTGTAACGCACTTCCAAAGCAACAAGGCGGGTTGGAGCCAGGGTAAAGGGGATTTTTAAAATATAGACAAGTTTTTTCCTTTTTACGTGTAAATTAAAAAGTCTTTCCAAAAAAAGAAAAAAATTTAACCTTTATCCAAAAGAGTTGTTTTATTTTAAAAAATATATGAAAATTAAAATTTTGACAAACAAAAACGATACTTTAACAGTTGAAAAGCAATGCAAACCACAATAAAAATCGGTTAAAAAATTGCTTAGGGTTTTAAATAAAAGATAAAATTACATACAGAATCATAATGATGGATAAGAAAACGTATTACACCATTTTCATTTGCTGAAAATATCACTAAAAATTTTTTTAAAAATATCAAAAAATTTCCATCATTAATACTGATAATTGGGGGCAATCTTTTATATTAAAAAAAAAAAACCTTTAAAAAGTGCATAGTGAAAACAGCTTTTATGCCTGATTTGGACTTGAAAGTGAAAAGGGATAATAAGGTAATATAGATGACACGATACCCACAGATGGTGAATGGGAGTAATACTTTCCCTAAAAAAAGTGGGGTTACTACTACCCCTTATTTTTATTTGCTTTCTAAAAGGGTACGTGCAGTATGTTGCGCCTTTGTTTGGACCACAGACGGGTTTCCCTGTGTACCTTGGGTATTGGAGCGTCTGTGGTTTTTCGAAGACTAACTTCACGGTGCGCATCGTTCATCACGCAAGCGTACCACAACACAAAGGCGTTGTCAGATGCTTTCTCGAAACATGCCCATGATGAAACATACAGCATTTTCCCCTATTCTCAAGCTAAAAGAAAAAATGCGTGGAGGTTCACAGTGTTTGTTAAGGTACAGTATTATATCGAATTGTCGGGTCCTATTCAGTCTGATAAATAATATCTTTCCCCCTTTTCTATCGTTGCGTTCTTTCAGACCACTTACAGGATATATTTTTTTGTGACTATGCACTATTGACTTTCCCAAAGGGTAATGCAGATTTTGTTAGCGTTATCATGTTTACTTGAAGTCCCTTTAGATAGGGGCTTTTAACTTTCAAATTCAAAATGTTTTTTTTAAAAATGACACAAATAAAAGTAATGTTGAAGGGACTATTCCACTGCATTGTTTGCAAAATATTACAGGTGTCACACGTCCCTTAATAAAACATTGGTATTTATTTACTTGTTCTTTTATTTAAAAGGCAAGAACACTGAAGTAAAACCTTCGCACTGCGCATTTGTCAAAGTTAAACCCCAACATACCCTTTTCCAACATTGCGTATTTGAGTCATCATGATGTGATTGGATTTGTGAAGTTGGAGTGAAAGGGTTTTGCCCATGTATCCTATGCTAAGTAGGCTTTTGTGTTTGCATTTTTTTTCAAATGTGCTACTGTAAAATATGTCAAAATTTATTTTTTTACGATTTGTGAAAAAAGGGCAAACATTTTATGGTTTGAAAGTTGACTTTTTCAAATGTTACAGTTTGAAATCTGGTGTCCCTCATTCTATGGTAAATAGACCTTTGAGATGTAATTTTTTTTTTTTCACCATGTTGGTAGCTGCAGTAATTTTGCCGGACACACAGGGGGAACAGGGCTTACTGAACCCACAAAACACAGGATTTTTTATCTGGCATCTAACCCTTTGAGCACAACTGGCGCTGTTAAACCCCGGGGTCAAGGAGGGTTGGGCTAAAATATTGAGTTATTGCCTTGTTAGTGGCCTTTGCAAATTATGTACTTCAAACAAGAATAAATGAAGTTTTAAAAACAAAAAAATGAAAAATTTTAAATTACAAGAAAAAAAAATAAAAATTGCAGTCTCTGTGGTTGAAAAGTTTAATGGTAATGAAAATATGGTAACAAATTCAAAGTTTTCAGACTCTCAGGTGCTTTTAGGCAAAGGTAAGAAAAAAATTTGAAAACACTATTTTAACACAAAGACCAGGAATAGTAAGAAAGGGGGGAGGAAGTGAGGGGGACCGGCAAAAAAAAGGAGAAAAAGGGTAATTTATCCCCCACCAATCACAGATAAATTAATAAATTTATGGGGCAAAAGACTTTTGTTCCCCGGCCTTTGCTCGGATTGGAATACTTTTTTTTTAAAATAAACTTAAAAATAGGAGAAAGTACAAAGGTTCAAAATAAACCCACATGCCCTTTGCACGTTAGTGGGGAATGAAGACACATGGATTTATGTCTTCTTTAAATTAAGGAATCGGTTTATGCCCTTCCGGGGGTCATGAAAAACCCCAAAAAATACGCCAATGGGGGCAATCAAACTTTTTCCTTATCTAAAACTTTTCCCCAAATTTTGTTCCCCTGGGATAATGCATTTGATACACGTCCTTCTTGTCTTACCTATTGCACATTCCTGTGTCCTGTTGTGTTAAAATTGGATGCTTAAATTTTTTTAGTTGTCTTTCCTGATGAAGGGACTAAAGTCCCTTGAAAGCTTGCAATTTGTTTCCCTCTTTTCAGTTATCCTTTAAAAAGGGTTATAACCATGCTGACTCTGAAGTCTAAAAAATTTTTCTATTACTGGTAAACGGTACAAAGATACCTGTTTTCAAATTTTCAAGAAGGAAAAATAAAAAAAATACAAATAAAAAAGTTTATGCACATCCCAAAAATAAGGAAACAACCCCACCCAAAAAAATTGGTTTTCAAAATATAGGTTGAAAATTTGAATAAAAGAAAATTTTTTTTTATGAAAAATGTTTAAGGAACCTTTTAAAACCAAAATAGTGAGACAATGGTTTTTGTAATAGTCACTCATCATATCATCGAAATTTTTGTGACAGTCAAGACATTTAAATTTTTTAAAGTTCAAAAAATCGAAATTTTTCTATAGCATGTTGACATGCCCACATGGACTCTCAATGTGTTGATGACACAATAATGTAAAATTTAAAAAAAAAAACCCTTTTAAAAAAAAATTTAGGCATGTTTGTCAAAATTTTAAATTGTGCCTGCGGGTAGGTAAAAAAGGCTACGGTAGAAAAGGGTATATTTATGTCTGTATAACAGGGGGCAGCCTTGAGGGTAATCCCCGATGTTATACTGTACGTAATAAAGTTTTCCGGGTTTGAAATCATGCTTTTTTTTGCTTGAGAGGTTGAAGAGGGTAAAAATGTTGGTTGCGCAAAACTTTATCCCTCAACAACCCTTTTCTGTCCGGTAGGGTAGGGTAGCGTGTGGCAATTTGTGACTATCAAAAGTGAGGTTTTGGTGGTTATTTCGCCTAGGGGGCGCAAAAAAAAATACAGCAGTAATAAATTTTAAAGTGTAATACTACACCTATGGACAAAACCCAAAAAAATTTGTTTCCCCCCTTTAAAAATGAAAAAGACTAAAAGCCTAATGGTTTACGCTGACTTTAAATTTAGATCGTATAAAATCAACATTGTCCATGAGTAACTTGCACTGTGAACCTATATACCGTATTAATTTTTTATCTTGGGTTGTTTCAACAGCACTTGCAGGTTTTAATACCCATTGTCAGTATGCTGATCATTTCTAGATGTAAAAATTTTTTTTATTGGCATTATTACCCTGTTTTCATGTGGCCATTTTATATTGGTGTTTTAAGTTACAGTTGGTCAGTATGTGTTTTTTATAATGTCTGTCTAAATAAAAATCGTGATGATGATGTGAGGATTTTTTGATTGTACATCCATTGACTGCATTTTTTAAGGTAAAATAAAGTTCCTTAAAAAAACATTAATTTATAAGCTAAATGTATTTTTTGCATTAATTTAAAAATGTGAAGAGTAGACTATGTTTTATTTTTTGTTACCCTTTTAATAGCTGTGCGTATGCGCTGTGTGAAAATTTTTTTTGTCCATATTTTTTCATAAAAAAATTTTTCATTTTAGGCCCAAAATTCACAAATTTTTGTTTTTAGCATAACAAGCGGGTGACGGCTCTTCCCTATTTGGAGCATGTTGGTATGTGTTTTTTTTGTCCTTGTGGGGACGGCACTTCTTGCCGTTGAACGCAGGGGAACAGTGGCGTTTCTGAACCCCACTAACAGTAGGTGTGTTTTGTTTGTGGACACGACACTTTGACAGCAACTGGAGGTTGGAGCCCAGGGGTAGAGTTCAGGTGGGAGAAAGTGAACATAACAGGAGACATGGATAAGTTGCAAAAAAGTTATTTAATTGAAAACGGACAGACAAATTCTGGCGGATCCAGCCTTGTTCATTTTTTGAAAAAGTAAGCCGGGCTCTTTTTGGAGGATATCGATGCAAAGGTTGTTGTACCCACTGCAGCCCAAAGACGCCTCCGATAATACACTGGCGCAGGGCAAGCAGCACCTCCAAGCTACTGGCTAAGTCTGGCCATGTATCCACTTAGAACCCAAAACTATGGGAAAAGGGAAAAGCCATCTGGGTACCTGAGAGGCAAAGCCCAAAAGGGCGTCCCATTGACGGATCTTGCCTCCCGGACTGGGGCCCCTTTGGTTTGGGGTAGACATTGTGGGGTGCCACAAAAAATTTGACATTTTTTAAATACGGTCTTTCCCCCGTGCGAGGCCTGCGTGGCTCCCCCTTTTTTGCAGAGCTCTCTACACTGCCTCGCGCACAGAGCTGCTTTGTAAAGCGTGACAGCAGTGCTCTCGGCATAAGGGAGAATTAGGGTCCCATGTGTCTTGGTACTCCCGCATTTTTGCCCCGGTTCAAAAGGTGTGATGAGCTTTTGCGTTGTCCCCTAGGAGGGTCTAGGGGGTGTACCCCAATAATCAGAGTTGAGAATGTGGGGGATGCGGCGGTGTTTCTTTGGCACGCGCTGAAAACAAACCTTTTGCGCAGATCCCCAAATGGCAAAGAAACGCTGTCCTCTAAGAGGCGTTATCTTGCCGCTCTGCATCACCCACCCCCGCCTACATACTGCTAGGGTTGTTACCTCCCTCTGGAGCGTGTCTTCCTCCCCCATTACTCCTTTCCCTCCTCACAAGTGAGCCCGCCCCGCCCTTTGTGAGGAACCACGTTGCGCTGGGCTTTCCCGAAGGTGATGGGGAAATTTTTGAAAACCCCATTCCACCTCTTCCAAAACCCATCCCTTATTGCTTCGTGTTTTTTGAAGAGGCAGTTGGGGGCGTAGGTGAAGTGCTCATCTGCATCGCCATCCGCGTTGACCATCAAAGCACGCAAAAAGTGGCACATGTCCCCATAGTGGCCCCCTCATTTGGTAATGTGGACGGCGCAAATTTCGTTTGATTGGCCTGATGAGTGATATCCAAAAATGCTGGTTGCCACAAACCGTAAAAAAATGTAACGTTGAACCAGGTGGTACGTCCTATATGCGATGTTCAGGAAGGGCAATCTGCGTTTCAGGCTGCAATGCGCGATCTGGCCAGTGGAAAGTCGCAAGTGACGCACTCTAGGCGGCCCTTTTGCAGCGTGCACAAAAATCCGGTGCCCTCAAAAAAAATCTGCACGACCAAGTTGAGAATGTGCAAATTTTGGTAGTGAGTTGGGGTTTCCAAACCCAGACCCACCAGATTTTGGCCTTTTCACACCTCCAAGCCTGGTGGAGATTCGCGGCAAAAACCACACGCCGCTCTCCCGCTTTATGGCATTCCAGACCTCCGCGTGTGTGGCTTGATTCCCCCTAGGAATTAATTTTAGCGGCCCGTTGGTTTGGCCACGCTGTGCTCTATCGGTCGCATCAGGTAACGTCCCGGGTCATGTGGGGGTTGACCCTGCGGCTCCTGCAGCGATGATTTGAGGAATGGGTAGGGGGGAGTCAATGGGCGATTGTTTTGGGGTCCCGGAGTTGGCAGAAAGTAAGCGCCCCCGAAGATTGTACCCGGCTCCCAACACCCCAAAGGGCAGTGAGTGAAAGTTCGTCCCTGGGCCCTGGGACTGGTCCCCGCTCGGTGGTCAGGTGGACCCTTTCTACTGCGGCGTTAGTAGGCATGTTTAATTTTTTCCCAACATGCTTTTTGCAGACGGGACGGCTTGCCTCTGAAAAAAAAATGGCTGGGCACATTGTATTGTGGGGTGCCCAATCCTTAAATTACGGGGGAAAATGTCAGTCTCCACCGCCCGAATGAAGTTTCAAGGGGAAAGGGGTTTTGCAAAGCCAGCATTCAGAGCCGTGCTCTGGATGGGTTTTCCGGTATGGCCTTTTTATCCCATGCCGTGACCCTGGTGTTTTGTGGGGGGTGTGTAGGAGCAGGGAACTTGCAGCTTTTGGGTGGAATAACACTTTTTTCCCCCCTCTGGAAACAGTGACAGGGTTCTTCCATGGCGATCCTTTGGGAAGCCTTACCCTGGTGTGAAGGAGGGAAGAGCCCAACAGGAGTGAGATGTAGGTGCGCTGTGGTTGGCCCACATCTCCCGGTGTCTTTTTAACCAACAAAGGTTTGACGCAATGTTTCCCCATATTTGTTGTATTAGGTTCGACACTTTTACCTTTTTAATTTTTTGATTAACGCTTGCATTTTACATGCAAAAATCTCTGCAATGTATCAAAAAAGGACCACGCAGACAAGTCCTGGGAGCGCCCGGTTTGGCTGTTGTAAGAGAATGTCCCAACGGGGGCCAAACGGGGGCTCAGGAAGCGATCTGCAGCCTCCTCTCCCCTACTGTTTGGACCCTTGGTGCAATTCTTCCTCGAGCTCCCCCCCTTCCCGTTCCTCAGCCCTGTTGGGGTTTTACCCATCTCCCACCACTACCCCCTTCCAACACTTGTTGTTGGGTGGTCGGCCGCACCGCTCAACAGAAACTGGCAATGAGTCTCTTAATCAGATGCGTTTGCGGTTGGTGACCATCGGCATGGCTCACCCGCCCTTCAATTCAGAGAGACACAGCTGTTGCCATCACTGCATACTGCCTCTTCTTCACATTCAGAATGCTGCTTGGCTGGGCCCCTGTTTTTCCAGAAAAAGATTCTGGAAAAGAAGCAGAGACTCAGCTGGCTCCTGTACAGGCTCTCTGACTGCCTGGGGGAAAATTTTGGGGGCGGGGAAGAGACTGATGGTTTTCAACAGTGCTGTGGTCCTGAGAGGAGGTGGAAGGTATTGAATCGATGCATTGGCTGCCATCCAACCAAAAACGGTTTTAATTTGTTCTTCCCCAGCGGGGGGTACGCTGAGCTCCCACAAAGGCCATAAAAAGGAACGTCCGGGGGGAAAACGGTGGACTTGTCACTGGGTGCGGCAGCGCCACAGAATCCCACGCCTTCCCTGCTGCAAATCCCCGGCCTCGACCCACCCCGTGCCTTTTCATGATTTTTTTCTTGGTAGATTGTAAAGAAAGTCAAAAAGTTAAGGCCTAAGTGTGGTTATTCCCCAAGATACAGTGAACCCCGCAGACAACGTTTCGTTTCTGTGAAGGCCCCCTTTGTGTACTTCTAAGTGTTTGCAACCAATGTATTGTATAGGATGGAGCGGTCCATAAAAGATTAGTTTTTTTCCACTAAAAAGGAGCAGCACAATTAGAGAAAAAAAGTGAAGGATGAGGCAGTGCACAGCTCCAGATACAACGGAGTGGTTGAAGTACAAATGGAGCGTAATCTGCATCACAAAAGAAAAGCTCACGACTACAGTGAACACTGAAAAAACCCAATATTCACTATCTGTGAAAAGCCCTTTGTGTACTTCTTAGGTTTGAACCCAAAGTATTGTATCGGGTGGAAACGCGTCACCTAATAGATTAGTTTTTTTCCACTAAATGGAGCGCACCCAAATTTAAAAAAAAATGTGAAGGGAGGCAGTGACACACGCTCAGCAGATACAACCGGCAGTGGTTGAAGTACAAATGGGCGTAATCTGCACTCACAAAATGAAAAATCACAGGGCTACGTGAACACTAAACACAATATTCATTCTGTGAAAAAAATCCCTTTGTGTATTCTATATGTTTGCAACCAATGTATTGTATCGGATGGGAAACGCGTCACACTAATAGATTAGTTTTTTTCCCCTAAAAAGGAGCAGCACCAATTTGAGAAAATGTGAAGGATGGGAGTGACACACGCTCAGCAGACTACAACGGCAGTGGTTTAAATACAAATGGAGCGTAACTGCCTCACAAAAAGAAAAGCTCCAGATAAGTGAACACTGAAACACAAAATATTCACTATCTGTGAAAAGTCCTTTTTGGGGCTTTATAGTGTTTGCAAAAATGTTTGTATACGGGTGGAAGCGCGTCAACTAATAATTTTGATTTTTTTCCCTAAAATGGAGCACCCAATTAGAAAAAATGGAAGGATGAGGCATGACACACGCTCAGCAGACTACAACCAAAAAGGTTGATCAAATGGAGGAATCTGCACTACAAATGAAAAACTCACAGACTACAGTGAAACTGAAACACAACTATTCACTTCTGTGAAAACTCCTTTGTATTCTATAGTGTTTTCAACCAAAGTATTGTATACGGATGGAAGGCGCACACTAATGATTGTTTTTTTCCACTAAAAAGGGGCAGCACCAATTAGAGAAAAATGTGAAGGTAGGCATGCACACGCTCAGCAGACTACAACCGGCATGGTTTAAGTACAAACTTAAACGAAACTGCACCACAAAATGAAAAACTCACCCAAACTACCAGTGAACCTGAAACACAATATTCACTATCTGTGAAAAGCTCCCCTTGTGTACTTCATAGGTTTGAAAACCAATGTATTGTTCGGGTGGAAAAGGGGTCCCTAATAGATTAGATTTTTTTTCCCCTAAAAAGGCACCCCCAATTGAGAAAAATGTGAAGGATGAGGCAGTGGGCACAGCTCAGCAATACAAAACCGGGGAGTGGTTGAAGACAAACTGGAGGAAACTGCACTAAAAATAAAAAATCACGAACAGTGAACACTGAAAAAACAACTATTCCAATTTTGTGAAAAGTCCCTTTTTGTATTCTATAGTGTTTTCAACCAATGTTTGTTTCGGATGGAACGCGTCACACTAATGATTAGATTTTTTTTCCCCTAAATGGAGGGAGCACCAATTAGAGAAAAAAGTTAAAGGTGAGGCAGTGACACACGCTCGCAGACTCACCGGGAGTGGGTTTTAAATACAAACTGGGCGTAATCGCACCAAAATGAAAAGCTCAAGATACATGAACACTGAAACAAACTATTTCCTATCTGTGAAAAGCCCTTTGTGTATTCTATAGTGTTTTTAAAAAAATTTTATACGGGGAAGCGCGTACACAATAGATTAGATTTTTTTCCCCAAAATGGGAGCAGCACCAATTAGAGAAAAAAGTGAAGGTGAGGCAGTGACACACGCTCAGCAGACTCAACCGAGGGTTGAAGAATAACTGGAGCTGATCTGCATCAAAAAAACAAAACCTCACAGACTCAGTGAACACTGAAAAAATATTCACATCGTAAAAGCTCCTTTTTTGTACTTTATAGTGTTTGCAACCAATTATTGTAACGGATGGAAGCAGTCACACTAATGATTTTATTTTTTTTTTAATTAAAGGAGCTGCACCAAATTTCCCCTAAATAAATAAAAAAAAAAGAGTCAGTGAACCCGGAAAAGCCTACAAAAAAAAGGTGGTGCAGGCAAACTGCAGGTCCCTGCAAATGTCCACACCACCCTTTACAGAGCTGTTAAAACAACCTGGGAAAATGAGTTTTAAAAGCGGTTTGGAAACTCCCGCCCCCAAGCCAAAATAGTACACAAAAACGCAATATCTAACTTCCCCAGGTGAGCAAGTAGCGTTCTGTCCCTTATGTTCACAGCCGTGACGCAAAATGGCGGCGGCGCCTTTTATGTGCCCTTCTGACTCATTTTTAGCAGAAAACACGCCATGCCTTTGTTAAGATGACCCCAGCATTACGGGGTGCCCACATTCGTAGGATTTCCCCATGGCTGCTAAAATCAATTGCCTCTAAAGAATTAGGGAACTTCCGATTTTGGTTCGATATGGAAAAAGTATCAAATTTAAATATCGGAATTCCGATAACGCGTATCGGCCGTACCGATACTTCGGTACGGAAAGCTCAACATAATGCCCGTCATCCGCCTGCAGAGACAAAAAGTCGCAAGTAGTGACCAAGGGCTGGTTGGCCCTTTCTAAACCCAACCCATTTGTCTCGGGGGGGTTCAGAGGAGAGATTCAACTCAATGTGAGTAAACGACACAGTCTCTCCCGAACCCAGACCAAACTGGGGACCTGATCACTGACAATTTTTTTGGCATACCGTTTTAAGGGGAAAATATGCCCAATGAATAATGCTGCCAAGGCCCGTGCAGACGGTAACCGTGGTAACGGCATAAGGCCCATTTTTGAAGAAGTGGTCGGTTTCACCCAGATGATGGTGCTGCCCCCAGACTTGGGTAAACCCACAAAATCCATCCCGACCATTCCCAAGGCCTTCTGCCCCGGGTTAAAGGGAAAAGTAACCCAGCTGGCCCTTGTCGGGGGATTATTTTGGGCGGAGGCACGCCTGAAGTATTTCCCCGACGTCAGGGCATTGCGGCCACCAGTATGTTCTGCCAGCAATCAGAATTCTTTTTGTCCCCAAAAAGTCCCCCCACCCTGGGCAATGTGCCCAAGAGTTTTCCGGGGGCAAATTGATGGGGGCAAAAGTCTTTCCCGGGGGCACGACTCAAGCGAACCGGGGCCACCGTTCTTAGGGTTTTGTGGGGACAAAAAGCCGGGCTCCTCCTCCACCCCCCAAGGACACCACGGGGGGGATAAGGTCTGCGCGAAATTTTTCCCACCGGAGGGAAAGGGGGGGAAAAAGGGAAACCCGGGAAAAAACAAGGACCATCTGGCCTGACGGGAATTTAGCCCCTGGGGGTCTGCAAATACACCAATTTTTTTGTGGTCCGTGGGAAAACTTGGGGGGAACGAGCCCCCCCCGAAGAGTCTCACTCGGAGGGCCAACTTCATAGCCGTAACCCTGTCCCCCAGGAATAAATTTCCCCTGTGGTGTTAAAGGTCTTGGAAAAGAAGAAGCAGGGGTGCTTCCGACCCTGGGCATCCTTTTAAAAGGACTGCTCCGCCCAACGAAAAGGCATCCCCCCTCTAAAATAAACGGTTTATCGACATCGGGGGATGTAAGATGGGGCACTGGCGAAATGCGACTTGAGGGGGAAGTTTGTGACCCCTCTAACCACACTTGGGGTTAGCTCCCTTCTTGGTGAGGGTACCCGGGGGCTACCAAAGTAGGAAGTGGGGGGAAAGAATTGGCGATAGTAGTTAAGAAACCCCCTAAAGCGCTGCACCGCCTTTAAAGGGGGTGGGGTTCTTGCCCAAACCTTTACGCCCGTATTTTTGGGAGGATCCATAGCCAATCCCGGGGGGGGGTGATATAGCCCAGGAAAGGGAAGACTCCCGCCAAAAATTTCACTTTTCCAAATGCAATAGGGGGAAATTTTCTTGCAAGAAGCGAAGACTTGCAGACATCTCTCCGTGGGAGGCCTATCTGGAGAAAAAAATGAGAAAGCACCAGATGACTACCACCGAGGTGGTCAACTATCCCGGAAGATTATTCACAAAAATCTTGGAAGACATGGGGCTTACAGAGCCCAAAGGGCATTACCAGATATTCATAATGCCCTCCCTGGTGTTAAATGCCGTCTTCCATTCGTCCCCTCAGGATGCGAATCAGGTTATAGCACCCCCAGGCTAACTTAGTAAATACCCTTGCTCCCCGAAGCGTCAAAGAGCTCAGAGATTAGCGGCAAAGGTATTTATTTTTCACGGTGATAGCGTTGCGACCCCTTAACAATGCACGGACGTAATTCTCCGTTCTTCTTCTGCACAAAGAAGAACCCCGCTCGCTGGTGACCACCGACTTCCTAATGAATCCCCTTGCCAAGTTCTCCTGAATATATTGGGACATGGCTCTGCCCTAGGAAGAAGAGGGGAAAAACCCTTCTCTAGGAGGCTCAGCCCCAGGAAGAGGTCGATAGGACAGTCATAGGGGCGATGAGGGGGAAGAGTCTCCGCGCCTTCTTCGAGAAAACGTCGGCAAAGACCAATAGCCCTTGGGAAGAGGAGAGAGGTTTAGGGGTATCTCAGTGGTGTTGACCTGCACGCTGTTCCCTAATGTATCTGCCTTTTACTTTAAATTCCCCCAAAACCCAGAATTCTCCCTGAAGCCACTCAATATGGGGAGAGTGGTGGCGGAGCCAGGGTAATCCCAAAAAAACCCTCATCTATACCCTCAGGGAGGAAAAAAAATTTGAAATATTCTCCTGTGGGAAGGGGAAACCATAGACAAGGTGAGTGGGACAGACTGATGGGTGTTTTGGGTGGGACAGCATTGCTCCGTTCAACACCCGTCCGTTTA
This sequence comes from Oophaga sylvatica, assembly GCA_033576555.1. Taxonomy (NCBI): domain Eukaryota; kingdom Metazoa; phylum Chordata; class Amphibia; order Anura; family Dendrobatidae; genus Oophaga; species Oophaga sylvatica. Next base: position 1,088 of record JARQOD010012169.1, on the reverse strand, counting down.
TGGTTCAGCCAGCAAAAACCAAAGGGCATGGTGTGGGGGAGAAGCAAAGGAGGATAAACATAAAAATTCCCCTCTGGCCCGAATCCACACACAGCTTGACGGGTAGGGTGGTAGAACCGTGGGTAATTATTCTTGAGGAGCACTTTAGGGGCAAAAATCATGGCGTCAGTGACCCTGTTCCTACGGTTACTGGGCGCGACCGTTTTTTCAGCCGCTGTGGACATCGGTTGGCAAAAAGTCCCTGCTGCTGGCAAATATAGCAAATCGGGGATGTAGAGTGACCCGAGATTTAGTCCTGCAGGAGCAACCTCCTGAAGGTCGGGCGCCTGAAGGGCGACTCCAGAGGGGTGGTGAGGTTGGAGCCAACCGAACTCTCTGCCTACACTGGGCACGTTCCAGCCTCCGCTCGTGGAAACGGAGGTCGACGTGGTGGAAATTTGCGATAAGCTTCTCCAGGTGGCAGGAATCTCTTGGTAGCCAAGGGGTCCTTTCACTGACCGCAGTCCTCTCCAAAACCGGGAATGAGGACTTTATCTGGCCACTCTATTTCCGAGGCCAGAGTCCGAAATTGGACAGCAAACTGGCTGACCAAAGCCGAACCCTGGGTACTTGCCAGCAGTTTGGCGCCGTTTCCCTGGGTGATCTGAGGTCCTAGAAAAACCTTTTTCAGACCTCCAGAAAACGAGAAGCATCCGCACCACGCGGTTGTCGCGCTCCCACAGCGGCGTTGCCCACTGCAACGCTCTGCCCGACAGAAAGAGCTATCACAAAGCCACTTGTGGGCCCAAACCGTGGGGAAACGTGCAGCCAGAAGCTCGGGTGTATGGAGCACTGACTCACGAAACCCCGACATTGCTTGCTGTCACCAGCAAACTTGTCTGGAAGAAGGAGGTGGGACAATGTGGGACAGAGGTGGCAGAGGACAAACTGGCTGCAGCTACGCTAGCGCCTGAACAGTGACTGCGGTAACATCCACAGCTGAGGGTTGTGCGCTCAAGAGCCGCCAACCTACCCTCCAGCTGTGGATGTACAGCTGTAAACGCTGTTCATCCGCCATTTTACTAGCCAGACCCCGGGCTAATATTTGT
>JARQOD010012168.1:0-20706 GCA_033576555.1 Oophaga sylvatica | reverse complement strand
AGGTTTTTCTTTTGCGGGAGAGGGGACATTTTTTTGGGGGGGTGTCCATCCCGGCCCTTTTGACCCAAAAGGGGTTCCTGGGAGTTTTTTTTCTCCCCAAACCCTCTCAGTTTCCGTCCCCCCCCGGAGGGGGTTTTTTGGTTTTGAACTGAGAGGATTTCTTTTTTTTCTTGTGTGGGTCGGGGTTTTTTTGGTGGACGCTGGTTTCCCCAGGGGGGGGGTTGAAAATGAGTGTTTTTGGGCCCCAACCGGCCCTTTTTCTCTCTATTGATTCTAGCCCTCTTGGTAAAGGTACAAAAAAAGCTTTTTTTTAAAAAGATCTTCGGGGGGGAAAAAAAAAAGAGCAATTGTCTTTTATTGTTGGAGGGTTTCCAACCCTTTTGGGGTTTTTTGGGGGTTTTTCCCTTTTGGTTTTGGGTTAAACTTTTAACCGTGATTTTTGGCAATCCAGAAAGATAAGCCGGGTGGGGGAATTTTGCAAAAAAACTGCATGAGCAGGGTCATGGGGGGGGTTTCCCCCTGGGACTTTGTCCCTTTTTTCGGGGAGGTTTGGGGGATGTTCTCAGAGGAGGGTGAAAAGGTTTTCCCTTTCCTTACCCCGGAAATGACTGCTCAATAAAGTTGCTTCCTTTTGCCTTATCTCTTTCTTTCCCAAAGGGGCCCGGGGGAAGAGGGGGACCCGGTTCCTTTCCTCAGGGGGGTTTTTTGTAGTGTCAGCTGTTGTCTGAGTTGAGGGGGGGTTTTGGGGGCCGGGGGGGACGCCCCGGGGGACTTCCGGGGGGATTTGATATTCCCCAGTTTTAAAAGGGCTAAAGGGTTTAAACGGGGAACCTTTTACAAAGGGAGGGGCTGTTTGGGAGTTTCTGGTTAGATGGGGAAAGGAAAAAGATCGGGTTTTTGGTTGTTTTCCCGGGAAATTTTAAACAAAAAGTTTCCTCCGGGGGGTTTTGGGTCCCAGTTTCATCGGCCGTACATCATTTCCCAAAAATTTAACCCGGGGCTTTCGTCGGGACCTCCCTCCTACTTTAAAAAATTCAAAGTTTTTTAAAAACATTATTTTTAAAAAATATGTGGCACCGTCATACCCCACCTTTCCTCCTTCAGTGGTGGTCTTTTAACGGGGGAAAAGGGGGGCAAAAAAAATTTTTAACCCCGCTCAGTCCCCCTTCCCTTCAGTACTTATTTCAGTGGAGGGGGGTATTGTCCTGAGGGGGGGACGTGGTTCCCTGCTTGATGTTAACGCAGACGATTGGTTCCCCCCTTTTTCACAAACTCACCCGACGACTGGTCAAGGGCCGGGGAGGCCCCTCGAAAGGGGGGGTTTGTCGGGGTGTTTCGCCATAAAGGGCGTCGCGATTGCACTTTTATTTTCTCACAGCTGGGGGGGGTTTTTCTTTGTTTTTTGGAAAATGAGAGAGAAAATTTTTCCCCCAAACCTTTGCAAGGCGGGCACCTCGCCGGCTGCTTTTGTTTATTTTAAAAAATTTTTTTTTTCCTTTATTTTTCCCCCCCCAGTTGGGGTTTTTAGCCCGGTAAAAAGTTTCTTTTTGTTTAGAAAGAGGGATCGGTTCAAAAAAATTTTTTAAGCTAAGGCTCCTTTTTTTGTTTTTATTTACGCTTATTTTTTTCTCTGAGCCCTTGGTGTTCCTACTGGTGTGAGTGTTGTATGTAAACTTTTTTTTACTTTTTTTTTGTCTTTTTTTTTGTTTTTTCTGTTTTTTAACCGCCCCCCTTCTTCCCCTTTTGGGGGTTTTCAGGGCCCTTTTGGGGGAAAATAAAATTTTTGGGGCAGGGATTGATAGGAGCGGGGTTTTCCCGGGGGGCCCCGGACCTCTGTCCCTTTTAAAACACCCCCCTCCAGGAGGGATTATTTTGGGCCCCCCTTTAGGGGCGCATAGGCCCCCCGGGCACCCCCACCGGGAACGCGTATAACGGATTCCGTATTGACCATGGACTTCTTCAGAAATAATTATGTTAATTTTTCTATGCCTTGGGTTTTTTTTATGTTGCCCTTTTGTTTTAGATTACTGTCATCAATATATATTGCTAACACGGGAATGGGCCCAATTTTTTGCCAAAAAAAAGGACAATCTCTAATCCTGCTTTTTGAAACCCTTTCCCCTGCTTTTGACACAGTTACCACTGCCTTTTACTTAGATTCTTTTCCCCCCTTTTGGGGTCAAAGACCCGCCCTTTCTTGGTCCCCATACCTTTCCAAACCCCACATTCAGGGGGCCCCACCCCACACTACCCCCGCCCACCCTCCTCTCTGTTGGAGTTCCCCAAGGCTCTGTTTGGGGCCCCCCCCCCCCCCCCCCCCCCCCCCCACTTTTTCTCAATCTTTTACATTTTGGCCCCGGGGCAACTCATAAACCCCCCGGAAATTTCCCTACCACCTTTACGTGAGACACCCCGATCTACCTCTGGGGCCCGGGCATCATTTTTCGCTACCCAGAACCCCCGGGGTGTCTACACCCCTTCCTCCTTTTTCTCCCGCTTTCCCCAAACTCAATGGGGAAAAAAATCTGAACTCAAAATTTTTTCCCCCCTCCCACAATTTTCCCCTTTTCCTGCCCCCTCTCCCCAATTTTAAGACATCACGTTTTCCCCCCCTACCAGAATCCCTCCCCCGGAGAAAAACCCGGGCTCTGCCCTGTCCTTCAACCGGGACACCAAGCTCTTTCTACCCCCGTCGCCTTCAGCTCAAAAAATTTTCCCCGAATCCGTTTTTTCCCCAAAACCCCAATCACTAAAATTTATTGGCACCCCTCACATCTCCCGCCCGAAAACGCAAAACCCTTTTCTCTGGCCTCCCTCTAACCCCCTCGCCCTCTCCAGTCCACCCCCTTTAAATTGCTGCACGGACAAAATTTACCTCTCTCCTGCTACTCCTCCTTCCCCCCTTTTTCAAAAACTCTTCACGGCCCTTTCCCCCCAGGAAACCAGTTCCCAAAATTTCTAAATGACCTACCCAACCCCCTCATAATTTTCCTCCATATATCTCTGAAAAATTCCCGTTTTTTCCCTCACGTAACCCGGGTCCCCCCAAGACATTTCCCTTCCCCTCCCCCAACTTTTTGCTCCTCACCCCAACCCCCTCCAAAAACTTCTCCGAATTCCCCCATCCTCTGGGAATTTTTTTCCCCCCCAATCCCCCCACAAATCATTTAGACCTTCAGACGGAACCTGAAAAAACCCTTTTCTTAGGGGAAAACCCCACGCCCCCCCAAAGACCCGCGCCCTCCCCCCACCGGAGTTATTGCCTCAACCAACACCCCCGGAAAAACTGCAACCCCCCCCCTACTGGGTCCTGCCTCCCCTCCCCCAGAATGTAAGCCCGAAAGGGCAGGTCCTCTCCCCCCCGTATCGTCTTTCTTGTTAGTTTGTTATGAATGTACCCGTAATTTGTAAAAAAACCCCCCTTTTTTTTTAAAAAAACCCGGAATTTAATGGTGCTATAGAAAAAATATTAATAATAATAATAATAATAATTGAGTATCTGGATAGTTTTCCGTGATACATCTTGTGCCATTACCTAAGTTACCTTCCTCCTCCGAATTGGTGCCTTTGTTCCTTCAGCACGGGTTCGTTACAGGCATTCCGGAAACATTGAGTCTGACAGAGGAGTCCAGTTTGCTTCCAGATTTTGGAGGACATTTTGTTCTAAACTTGGTGTTCCATTACTTTCCCTCGCTTTTCATCCTCAACCATGGACAACCGAGGAAAAACCCAACCTTGGAGTTTTAAATTTGAGAGTTTTGTGTCTGCGATCAAGAGACTGGGCTCCCCTTTTTGCCTTGGCTGGTTTGCTCTTAATAATAGGGCTAGCCTCCACCTTGATTCCCATTTTTCTGAATTTTGGGTTTCACCCTCGATTTTTTTTGGGACAGGCGGAGGCTTCTGTCGTCCCAGGTGTTGACCTGTTGTGGAGCGAATGCACAATTTGGGACCAGGATGGGAGGTTTCTCTCTCTCAGGAGAAGGCCCAAGGTTTGCCAACCGGCAAGGACTGAGGTCCTCGGTTAAAGGGGGGGCTTTGTTTGGTTGCCCACAAGAAATATCCCAGAGGGTTGATCCCCCAAAAGTTTAACCCCAGGTTCATTGGACCTTATAAGATAATGGAGATCTTAATCCTGTTTCCTTCCGTTTGCTTTTCCAGGACATTTAAGATCCTAACGTGTTCCAAAATCCTTATTGAAGAGGTTTGTCGAGCCGGGGGTTCCTATGGCTGTGCCCCTGACCCTGTTTTGGTTTGAGGGCAATTGGAGTAGTGGTTGAGAAAAAAATGGTTTCTCTTTTTTTCTAGACTAAACTCCATTTTTGTTAAGTGGAGAGGTTATGGTCAGGAGGACAATTCTTGGGTGTTTGCTTCGGCACCCAAAGCTAGGGGGACTAAACCGTGCCATCACCGAGCTCATCCTGATGCCGGTTCCAAGTGAGGGTTCGGTGACCCCTCCTCAAGGGGGGGGTACTGTTATGAATGTGCTAAGATGGTTTCTGAGCAGAGGCTCCCTCTGGTGGACAGACGTACTGAACCTTTCAGCGAGGGTGGCAATCAGGGACACGGACGGTCTGATATACGGAGTTCCCTCCCAAAAGGGTTCCGGTGTCAATTGTTTTGTCTCAATTGGGTTCCTATTCATTTGGAAGTTTTCTGGAGCTTGCCTGCATCTCCCGCTTTCAGATAAGATATTTTTTTCTTTTCTTTTTGTGCTTGCTTTTTTCATTGTTTTTCTGCACTTTTGTGGAGGTCAGCCAGGTTCCCCCTGGGGCATGACCCTCACAGTTTTTGCGCCACTGTTATTTGCCTTATTGCTTTTTCCTGTTTTTTCAGCGGCTGCAGCTTGGTTTGTTTCACACTTAGGATCTGAATTTTGGGGGTGGCGAGACGTGTGATCTCAGTATTTTTGTAATCAAATTGTTGGTTTTTTGAGGGTTTTTTTGGTTTGCAGAAAGTAATCTCTCCTTTCCTATCCTATTTTCAGCTTGTGGCCCCCCTTTTTCTCAACTATTTTCGCCTATGTTGTGTTTTCATCTTGTCAACCGCCATTTTATGTTTGGGGCTTCCAAATTTTTTTGGGGGGTCTGCTCCGGGCAGAAAGCTTTCATCTTTCGCCTCTAGTGTAGTTATCCTCAGGCGTGACGAGGCATCTAGGCAAAAGTAGAACGCTCCCCGGCTACCTTATTGTGTCGTTAGTTTAGGAATTGGGAACCCATCATTACCAACATCCAGGTGTTTGCTGCCCTGCGTTGTTCCGTCCCCCGCTACCGAAACATAACAAGTGGTGGCAGCTTACGTACTCCTTTAATAAAAAAAAACATTATTTTTCTGAAAAAAAAAAATCTTAACCACATAGAGAAAGCTGGGGGCTATTAATTAAACTCACAACTGTATACCTAAACCTTTACTTGCTATTAAAAAAGGGAACCCTAAATAAAATTATGTAGGGTCCCCTATATTAATAACCAGCAAAGCTATGAAGACACTGCGGGGCTGTGAATTTTTAATCACAGCTTTCGTGTCTTGGCATGCTTTCCACCAGTCTTTCCCTGCTTTTGGGTGACCTTATGCCACCCTTACAAAAAGTTTAACCATTTCTTCTTTTTTTGAGGCTTGTGACAACCATCTTCCTCTTGATTACATCCAAGGTTTTCAAGAGGTTCAGGGTTTGGGGATTGGGCTGGCCATGACAGGGATTTGATGTGGTGGTCCTTCATCCACACATTGATTGACCTAGCTGTGTGGCAGGAGCATTGTACTAGAAGCGATGGCCAGGGAACCACCACGGTGCGGGAGAAAAGGTACACAAGATGAGGGGCAAACAACAAAGGGTAAATTTATTGGAAGGCAAGGAATGAAGTGGATAAGGAAGGTGCAAACAGGGGAGCATGGCAAAAGAATGTTTACAAGAGTTTGTATCCTTTAGCGGGCCTCAAATAGCACGGTGCTCGAACTTAAAGGACAATATATATCACACAAGCAAAAACCAAACAATAAACAAAGAATGAGGCATCACGTGTAACCTCCCTGGCCTCTACTAAACAGGCCACCCTGCCGGTTCTTGGATGAAGCCTCACTATGCCCTGACTGTGCACAAAACGGAAAAAACCCGGGATGTTGGGACTCAAGCCGTATCTGGGGCACCCAACAGTCTTGAACGGGGTGCGCATGTCGTCTGGCATTCTGTGAAGCGTGGTCTTCTCCTTTCTTCAGGGTCCTGGGGTCTGGGAAACTGTAAATCCCTTCTCATACTTTGTGGCCCAAATAGCAAGGACAGCCCCTTTGAACACCCGAAGAGTCTGTTCAGTCTCACAAGTCACTAAGTCTCAGGCTGTGTGACCTTTCTACGCAGCTCCTGCACAGCAGCTCTCAGCAACAGTTTTTGCTCTCAACGGCTCAACTGCTCCCCTCCTCAGCTTCGGGCAGTTCATTAACACAGTCCTTAACAGGGGGAGCAGATCATTTCATCACTCAGACAAGGGGGTGCTGTCTCTTAAAGTTGCAGTGTGTTCTTACTGTCCATAACAGCACCACCCTTACATACTTCTGTAAAAAAACAGTCCTCAGAGTTGGGGAACATTGCCTGAGCGAAGGAATCAACTCTTTTTCCAGGAAACCTTGTATGCTGCTTGATTCTTACATCCTTCGCAAAGAGTAACCTGTCTAATTCCAGCCTTGCCGAAGCATCCCCAATCATCACCAATCCTCCACCAAATTTCACAGTGGTGCAAGACACTGTGGCTTGTACGCCTCTCCAGGTCTCCGTCTAGCCATTAAATGACCAGGTGTTGGGCAAAGTTGAAAATTAGACTTATTAAAGATTACCTTCTCCAGTCCTCTATGGTCCAATCCTTATGGTTTGGCCAACTTCAACCTGGCTCACTTTGATTCTCATTGATGAAAGGCTTTTTTCCAGCTTTACATACTTGAGCCCTGCCTCTAGGAGCCTGTTGCAACTGCTCTTGCCGTGCACTTCACCCCAGCTGCCACTTGCCATTCCTTATGTAGGGTACTTGATGTCATCTTGCGGCTGCTGAGTGAAATTTAAATAAGATGACGGTCATCTCGATCAGTGGAGAGTCATTTTCGCCCTCTGCCGGCCTGTACTTTGCTGTCCCCAAGTCTGCTGCTTGACCTTGTTGTAATGGGCTGCTGTCTTAGAACTTTTAAGGTGGAGGCAACATGACGCTTACTGTATCCCTTGCTAGTAAAGCCGGAATAGAGCCCTTCTTTTCTTCACTCAAGACTTTTCTTTTCAACTCCTTTGGCATGTTTAAAAGTTATTTTTCATTCTATTATTTTTGGGATATTACTAGCACTTGTTTTTGCCATCCAACTTGTCCTATTGCAAGACGATTGTGAAAACCACAGCAGTGTTTTTTTATACTTTCCCTCATTAAATAAGATTTGGTTCAGGTGATCACCTAATCAGAAGCACATTAAGTAGAATGGGTGTACTCTAGTTGGAATTCAACTGACACTGGAATGGAATGGCTGTCAGACATGTAGAGAAGCTGATTTTATAAAACTGTGCAGTGGTCTCTTAATTTTTTCCAGAGATGTATATATCCACTATACAGTGGTTACAGAAAGTATTCAGACCCCTTTAAATTTTTCATTCTTTGTTTCATTGCAGCCATTTGGTAAATTCAAAATGTTCATTTTTTCTCATTAATGTACACCTGCGCCCCTTCTTGACTGAAAAAAAACAGAAATGTAGAAATTTTTTTGCAAATGATTAAAAAAGAAAGACTAAAATATCACATGGTCCTAAGTATTCAGACCCTTTGTTCAGTATTGAGTAAAGCACCCTTTTGAGCTAGTACAGCCATGATTTTCTTGGAATGATGCAACAAGTTTTCACACCTGATTTGGGGAACCTCCACATTCTTCCTTGCAATCCTCTCCAGTTCCTTCTAGTTTTATGGTGATGTTGTTGGCCAGCCATTTTCAGGTCTCTCCAGAGATGCTCAATTGGGTTTGGTCAGGGCTCTGGCTGGGCCAGTCAACAACGATCACAGAGTTGTTCTGAAGCCACTCCTTGTTATTTTAGCTATGTGCTTAGGGTCATTGTCTTGTTGGAAGGTAAACCTTTGGCCAAAGTCTGAGGTCCAGAGCACTCTGGAAAAGGTTTTCATCCAGGACATTCTGTACTTGGCCACATTCAGTTTACTTCAATGCAACCAATCATCCTGTCCTGCAGCTGAAATACACCCCCATAGCATGATGCTGCCACCACCATCTTTGACGTTGGGATTGTATTGGGCAGGTGATAGCAGTGCCTGGTTTTCTCCACACATACCCGTTAGAATTATCACCAAAAAAGTATTATCTTTTGTGTCATCGGACCACAAAATCTTATTTCTCATAATCTGGGAGTCCTTCATGTGTTTTTAACAAACTCTATGGGCTTTCATATGTTGGGCACTGAGGGGAGGATTCCGTCAGGCACTCTGTCATAAAGGCCCGACTGGTGGAGGGCTGCAGTTTTTCCTTTTTAATAAATTTTTTCAAAAATTTTTACATTTCGTTTTCATTCAGTCAAGATGGGGTACAGAGTGTACATTAATAGAAAAAAATGAACTTTTTTTAATTTACCAAATGGCTGCAATGAAACAAAGAGTGAAAAATGTATAGGGGTCTGAATGTTTTCCGTACCCACTGTATATATATATATATATAATATTATATATCATCATATATTATATATATAATGTATGTATTATATATATATTATATATATAATATATATATAAAATAGAAAATAAGAAAAAGGCTCAAGGCTTGAGAAAGGCAGAGAAATCTGCCAAAACGTTGCTGCCAATGGGTCAGTAAAGCCACGGTTTTTCACTTTAATTTTTGGAGTGCTGCCTGTTTTTTTCTTATTTTCTATTTTGGAGGTTTGGACATCACCTTAACAGGTCTTTTTGTACCTGGCTTCTTTTGGTAGTACTGCCAAATTTTCTTAATTAAATATTGTATGTGTGTCAATGACATCTATATATCTATGTATTCTATATGTATACAGTTGTGTTCAAAAGTTTACATACCCCGGCAGAATTTTTGCTTTCTTGGCCTTTTTTCAGAGAATATGAATAACACCAAACTTTTTCTCCACTCATGGTTATTGGTTGGGTGAAGCCATTTATTGTCAAACTATTATGTTTTCTCTTTTTAAATCAAATGACAACCCACAACACCAAATGACCCTGATCAAATGTTCACATACCCTGGTGATTTTGGCCTGATAACATGCACAGAATTTGACACAAATGTGGGGTGAATGGCTACTTAATGTAACATCTTTACCTGTAACTGTTTATTTGTAATCAGTGTGTGTGAATTAAAAGCTAATGAGTTTCTGGGATCCAGACAGACTGTTTCATCTTTCATCCAGCCACTGATGTTTCTGGTTTGGAGTCATGAAGAAAGCAAAAGAATTGTCAAGGGATTTATGGGGAAAAGTAGTTGAACTGCATAAAACAGGAAAGGGATACAAAAAGATATCCAAGGAATTGATAATGCCGTCAGCAGCATTCAAACTGTGATTAACAAATGGAAAATCATGGCTCTGTAAAAAACAAAAACCACGGTCAGGTAGACCAAAAAAAATTTATCCACAACTCCAGGAAAAATTGTTTGTGATGCAAAGAAAAATCCACAAGTAACATCAGCTGAAATACTGGACTCTCTGAAAACTGGCTGTTTAAGATGCACAATAAGGAGGCACTTGAAGAAAAATGGGCTGCATGGTCGAGTCGCCAAAAGAAAGCCATTATTGCACAAATGCCGCAAAGGATCTCGCCTAAAAAACGCAAAACAGCACGAGACAACCCCAAAAACTTCTGGAACAAGGTATTTTGTAGTGATGAGACCAAAATTGAACTTTTTGGCCTAACCATAAACATTACATTTGGAGAGAGGTCAACAAGGCCTATGATGAAAGGAACACCTATTCTACTGTAAAGCACGGAAGTGGATCACTGATTTTTTGGGGGGTGTGAGCTACAAAGACACAGGAAACTTGGTCAAAGTTGAAGGAAAGATGAATGCAACACATTATCAGCAAATACTGGTGAAATTGTAATAATCACCCGGAGTTGCATATGGGACGTACTTGGACATTCCAACATGACAATGATCCAAAACACAAGACCAAGTCAACCTGTCATTGGCTACAGCAGAACAAAGTGAAGGTTTGGAGTGCACATCTCAGTCTCCTGACCTCAGTATTATTGAGCCACTCTGGGTAGATCTCAGCACGCAGTTCATGCTAGACAGCAAGGAATTTACAGAACTGGAGGCTTTTTGCCAAAGAAATGGGCAGCTTTACCATCTAGAAAATAAAAACCGCATCCACAACTACCACAAAAACTTCAAGCTGTCGTTGAACTTAGAGGGGCAATACACGGTATACGAAATGGGATATTTGAACTTTTGATCAGGGTCATTTGGATGTTTTGGTTTATTATTATATTTAAAAAAGAAACAGTAGTTTGACAATAAATGGCTTCACCCAACTGCTAAACCATGATGGAGAAAAAGTTTTGGTGTTATCATTCTATTCTATGAAAAAAGGCCAAAAAAGCAAAAATTCTGCCGGGGGTATGTCAACTTTTGAGCAAAACTGTATATCTATCTATCTATTCTAACCTGTCACGCTGTGATTTTACTGTATGCGGCACATGAATGTCCGACTTTTTAAAGGACACCGGTGCGTAAAAATCACAACATCGAGTGCTGTGCGATTTTTTTCTCACCACCCATAGGCTTGCATTGGTGAGTCTTGGCTGGGTATCGGTGTCAGTTGCAACATGCTGCAATTTTACAATGCATGCTGAAACGCCTGAGAAAATAAACACTGATGTGACGTGCCCCATAGATTAACGCTGGGCTGAGTGCTATTGCGATGTTTTTCTCTCATAGCACTCGCCTACATTCTACGGTAATGTGATGCCGGCCAAAAAGCTTTAAACTATCTTCACTCATAGATAGATTATTGTGTCAAAAATTTAAAATGTGAAAGTTGCATTATGTTTGTGAAGGAGTTGACAGGACCACGGGGACCTGAATCCGGGTCTGGAAAATAAAAAAGGGGTGCTCCCTGTTTTCTTGGGGGGAAGCCGAGAGGGGCGGCCTTCCCCGCTGCAGGAGGAAAGGAGGAGAGAAAAAAGCTTCGGCTCACCGAGGAGGCCGGGAAAGCCCCGCAGCAGCTGGGAGATAAAAGGGAAAAGCGCCCAAAAAGGTCATCGGTGCCGGCAGAGAGACGCCAGAGCAAAGAGCAGCGCGCAGAGCAGAGAATTCTGTTTCCCCCCACGAGTGGCGACGGGCTGGCGAGGAGCCCCCATTTGCCGCAGAGCGGTGGGCAGCAGCAGAGCGGTCGCAGTACAGCAGGAGAGGAGAAAACTCCCGGGCAGAGAGCCAAAACAGGAGGACGGGACATATTTACTGCTGTCGTGAGACGTGATGCAAAGTCCCCCGGTTAGAGCAAGACCCCCCTGACGTGCAGAGACTGAGACCCGCGCGCATAGTCACAGGGCCGCGGTAACAGGTCAGAGCCCCATTTCGGCAGATAGACTTGACAAAAGCGAATAACGTTTCAGCAAAAAGCAACAAAAGACTGAGCATTTTTTCCGGCAGAGAGACTGTTTTTTGGAACAGGACTCAAAGCGGGAGACCCACCTCCCAGTGTCCCCCCCCTTCCACCTTAAACCATGGAGACCCAGTTACTATCAACAGGACTACAGCAACAAAGACGCAAGTGCCGTTTCTGGGGCCCTACTTTGGAGTAGACGCCCCTTCGACAAGATTCTTACCGATAAGTTCACAATCCCCGTTAATTACTTATTCTGCTTGACTTTTTGATTAATTGTTCTGTCCCCATATTGTCAATACAATGGAATAAATCATTTAATCCAACTTTTTTCCCCCTCAAGGAGAATCTATCCTTTAAATAACCCTTTTAACTGTTACAAACTCCGTTCCGTGGTGACAAACCCCCTGCATGTTATTACAATTTACAGTTGCTATTAAATTCTTACTTTTTTTATGCAATATTGCTGTTTTTTTTCGGCAGCCAAAAACCTGATCTCTTGGCAATAAAAAACTCAACTAAAACGTAGGTTTTGAGCCAAATTTTTTTGCTTTTCTTGCTGCATTTAATAGATACAAAGTTTGCTTTACTTTCACGTTAAGCATAAAAAATAAAAGGGTTTTAGGCCATAAGTAAGATGTTTGGACAAATAACACATTTTTATGTAAAAAAAACAGCAAGTGGGGTTTAAAATTGGTTGTCATTGTTTACCTTTACATTGTTAGGGCATTGAGTTGGTCAATTGTTTACTTTCACCTATTGGTCAACATTACACATTTTACACATTAGTAGGGCATTGATTTGGGCTGTCATTGTTTACTTTCACATTATCACTAATTTAAACCCCCTTAAAACGACCAGCCAAATTGTGTTAAAGACCAGGTGTTACACTGTCCCTGCCTGCTCTGCACTCCATCTGCTCACTCACCGTCCCATCTGTCCCGGGCTGGGGTCCTCCTCCACTTCCTGGCATGATGCTGGCGGGCCCTCCAGATAGTCTGCTTAGGACCGGGCCCGCCCACATCTCTCTTAAAGGGCAGCGTGCATTTTTTGAAATAGTAATTAACCAATGGCTGCGCACTCAGTACTATACGGGTCACTCCATATTAGGGGTGCCGGAGCAACGTGTTCTATCATTGCTACATCCGTTCTGTTCCCTTTTCTGTTGCTGCGTCTGCAGTCTCTGTGCTCGTGATACGTTGTCTCCTCAGATCATTGCTAACCTATCTGGCTAACCTGGACAACCGGCTATTACTGGGCAAGTGTCATCCCTTCCGCCCTCAGCCATCCATACCGGACCGTGACAAGGTCACTGGAGCCAGCCTACTCCATCCGTTCTGGACCGGACCTTACTCTTCTCCGTCAAGAACCCTCCACGGCTCTGTAAATACCGTTACCCTTTTGGTCCCCCTGGGAGCTGCCACGTGCCGGGGTCTAACTGGAGGTGCACCTGGTCCTCCGGGTTTCCATTTGGTCCCGTTCGAGGGCCTTACTCGGTACCCGGGCTCACTAGTTAAGCCCCCTTCGGAGCCCCCCGGCCGCGGTCTCGAGGTTTTCCCCTTAAAAAATAAAAACGAATGTGAATTCCCCCCTGCCCCCCGCTTTCCATTCTTACGATGCTCCGGCCGGAACCCCTGGATCCCAGAGTCTCCCCAGATCTGTGCCGGGGACCCGTTTGGGAGTTAAAGGACAAGACACGACTTATTACGGCTTCCCACCCTTGGATTCCTTAGGGTCCTCTCTGCACCGACTCTTCTAAACGTAATCAGGTACCAGTTCCCAGGAAGTCAAGGTCCCCGTCTGGCGTCTCCTACCCCTTTCCAGGGTGACCCTAATTGGTCGGGTTTCCTCAATCCGTGCACTCTACCTTGAAAAACTTGGGGCATATGTTTGCTTTGACCGAGCCAAGGTGGGCTTCATATGTCACACCTGGGAGGAAGGCCCTCGCCTGGCTAAACCCCCTATGGGAGAGGGGTCCGCTGGGTTTCACTTCAATCTTTCCTGAGGCTTTTCGAGGACTTTCGATGAACCGGGCTCACCACTTCGACTGCCTCACTCTGCTCCGCCTGCGCCAGGAACTTCCGGTAGCTAGTATGTGTTAAATTCCGCACCCTCTCGCTGAAAATTTTTGTGAACAATAGGCCCTGGTTGCTAATTCTGGGAAGGCCACCGGAAGAATCAAGGAGAGTGGCGGGACGGGGCGACCTACCCTTGGAAGACATATCCGGCAACCCGAATTTTACCCGTTTTCAGGAGCGCTCCGGAATCATGGGACAAAAGGTCCTATCACCTGGACTCTGTTTGTACAAAACGGTACTTCGCCCTCCTCCCCGAGGCCATGGAGGTGGACCTTTAAGTTTGGCCCCCGCCCCCGGAGGCCGTCGCAAGGGGGAAGTTGTTACTACTGCGGTATTCTAACATTTGATCCATTTCTGTCCTAAAAAGTCGGAAACTTAGGCCTGGTCCGGAGGAGGGGGCCAACCAGGTGAGAAAGTCCCCCCCTCTTTACAATCTCAGTCTCCGGTCTTTGGAGCAATAAATTTCCCCAACATTGTCTACGGATTCTGGAGCTGCAGGAATTATCCAGCAGGGGGTTGTGGATCATTACCCCTTACCGTCCGCCTTCCTGATCCCCCTTTAAGGTGTCGCCTGGTGGAACCGCTGACCAGCCCCCCCTTTTCAACCGGTTGGGGGAACCCGGTAGGGGTAATCATACTGAACAATGCGATTTTAGTATATCCCCCCGGGTTTTCCCATCCCTTTTTTTTAGGTTTTTCCCCTTGGGTAGATGCATGAACCGCCCCTTTAATTTTGGAAAAAAAGGGAATTTGCGTTGGGAGTACTGCATGTTTTGTTTTAACCCCGGGGTTTAACCTGTTTTTTCCTCCAGTCCGCCTGAAAACCCTGCCAGGGTTGCCTTCGTCTATGGTCCCCCTTTTCTGCTTTTGGAAAAAGGAGGCTGAGACTACCTCCACACAGGTCGTTTCCTTAGAAAAGCTTTTCCTGGGCATCTCCTCCCGCGGGAGGTTTTTCCCTTTCACGGCAGAGACTCCCCCCCAGCGGACTCCCCCCCAAAGGGGAAAAAATTCGGCTAGGGGTTTATCCAAAAAGTCATCGAAACCGGCGGGACGGTTTCTTTTTTTTAAAAGAAAAAGGGGATTTTGCGGCCCGCATTGTTTTGGGGGGTAAAATAAAAACCGGTAAAAAACAGGATTTTTCCCTCATTTCAGAGTGTTTATCGTCTCCGAGGGGAAAAAGATTTTCCCCAAATTGGACCCGGGGGGGCCCCAAAAACCTGATGAGCAGAGAGGGGAACGGGGGGAAAAAACCCCTTTTTCAAACCCCGGGAAAGGGCCAATGTACCTGGTAATGCCATTGGGCCTATCAATGCCCCGCGGTTTTTGGAAATTTTTTTAAAATAAATTTTTTTCAGGGACTTGCTCTATACTTTGTTGGTTTCCCCCTGGACGTTTTTTAATTTTTTCTCTGATTTCCCCCCCACACCGGAGGCAAGTACGCCTGGTTTTAAAAAACTGAGAGAGAACGGCTATAGCCAATATGAGAAATCCCTTTTTGAGCAGTTTCTTTGTTTTCCCTTGGGGGTACTTTGGGGTATCTTCCCCCGGGAAAAAGGGGATCGGAGAAGTTGTCTGCAGTTCTCAACGGGCCTTTTCGTCGGGCAAAACCCCCAAAAAAAAAAGGTTTTCCGGGGGGTTTTCGCCAATTCCCCCCCGGCAATTTTTTTCAACATTTTTCCACCCGAGTGGCTCCAACACCCCTTTTAACCCCCGGAAAAAGGTGTAAACCTAAGGGGGGGGTCCCCCGGGGAAAAAAAAAGGGGGGCCTTTTTGTTTCTTAAAAAACCCCCTTCGCTTCCGCCCCCCGTTCTTTTTTGTCCTAATTCAAGTGAGCAATTTTTTCAAAAAGGTTGACGTTCTTCCATAGGGCAGGGCAGTTCTGACCCAGAAGTCCCTCGGGGCGGTTTTTTTCCCGTGTGTTTTTTTTTCCAAGGTTTTTTCTCTGCAAAAAGGGAAACCCACTCTGTCGGGGGATCGCGAATGTTGGCCTCAAATTGGCTCTGCAAGAATGGAGGGAAACTTCTTGAAGGACTCATCACCAGGTATTTTTTTCCCCGGGCCATTAAAAATTTCTTTTCTCCAAACGCTTTAAGACTGAAACCCCCCAACCCCCTTTGGGGGGTTTTTTTTTTTTCCCTTTTTTTAAATTTTTTACTTCTTTTTGTCCAGTGCAAGAAAAAAAAGGCAGGCACTCTCTAGAGCCTTTTTGCCTCCTGAAAATGGGGAGGAAACCCCCGGGAATTATTGAACCTTCTAAAAAAGTCCTGTTGCCTCAAAGACTGGGCCCGGGGGCCTCCCCGGGGGGACTTTTTGGTCCCCCCTTATCGTTTTTTTTCTGCGCTTTTTTGGGGGGGATTTTTCAAGTTTTGGGGGGGCCCCCCTGGGCAGGAAAGACCAGCAACCCCTCCCTTTTTTCTGGGGCCCCCATGGCAAGGATATCCCCCAGTTCGTCGCGCCCGTCCTTCATGTTTCCCCCCCCAAAAAAAGTTAAACCTACCCGCGGCAGGTTTCCCTTCCGTTCCTCCCCCCCGGCAGCCATCGCGAGGGGTTTTTTTTTACGGATTTTTCCCCCCCTTTTTTGGTGCTCAGGGTATGGGTTTTTTGGGGGAAGCTTTTCCCCCAAATGCCCTTGTTCCGTATCAGCCTCCGCTGCTCCCCCAAAAGGCCCTCACTTCATTTTTCCCCATCTTCCCTCTACATGGATTTCCTCCCAATGTGTCCGACAGGGGGGTCCAGTTCACCCCTAAGTTCGGGAGGACCTGGAAAAAAGGTAAAAATTTAAAAAAAATTTTTTTTTTTGATTTTACCCCTCTAAGGGGGAAGTGGGAGGAAAAATCAAAAACTTGGTGGATACCCCCTCACTTTGTCAACGCCCCTAATGACTGGGTAGAATTACTGCCCTGGGCGGGAAAATTTTTCCCCCCCAAAAACCAGTAAGGGGGAAAAATTTTGGAAAAAATCCCTTTCGATTTTTTGGGGTTTTACGCAACCGGATTCCCCTTCCCCGTCCGGGGGGGGTTTTGATGTTTCCCCGGGGCGATCCCCCTTTTAGAATTTCTCGGTTTGGAGGGTAGCGCCCCGGGGCCCCCGCCAGGCAGGGACGTTTTTCCTGCGCCAGCGCCTCTGGGCCCGGCAGGGGGGGGCGCTCCCCTTACCCCCCACAGGTCCTCCCCTTTCCCCCCCGGGTGGGGTTTTCGCGCTCCTTCCCTGCCAAGGGTTTTGGGGCCCCCGGCGGACGCCCCCGCTCTTAAAGGGGCGCGGGGGCATCTTTAAAAAAAGGGGCCCGGCCCAAAAACCGGGGGAAACCCCCCTTTAATATAAAACCCTCCCCCTTTTAAAGGGAGGGGCCCGAGCAATTTGTTGTTCAGTTTTATTGCTTCACCCCCGGGGCCCCCTTCCCCGTTACCGCCTGTCTCCCCCCCTTTGCTCCCCGCTACCTGCCGAAAAATTTTACCTGGAGGTTCGGCCGTCCCGGTGGTGACCTACCCTTTCCCGGCCTCACCTCCCAAATTGGGGCGCCATCGCCACCTGCCTGCGCCTCCCCCCGGGGGTTTTGGGCCCACATGGGGGGCCCCTTCATTTTGGGAACTCTCCCTGCTATTTGGGGGGGGGCACCGCCTTTCTGCCTGCGACCTACCCGGGGGTTTTCGGACGTCCATGGGGGGCCCCCCTCGTCTTTTTTCCCGGCCCCCGGGCCTGCTTTTTTGGGGGGTTATCTGTCCCCCCGCTCCTAACGGGGGGGCCCCCATCTCAGGTGAATTTTCCCCGTTTTCCCCGGGGGGCTGCCCCGGTCATTTTCCGGGTATCCCTCCCCGGTCCCCCCAGAGACGGCCGTCACTTGCCGGAACCTGCCTGTCCTCCAAGATGCCCCGGCATTGCCGTGACTCCCCCCCCTGTCCCCCAAAGGCCCCCCCCGGCACTTGGGGAAAACCCCTCCCCCCCCCAAAAGGACTGTCTCTGTACCCCCGTGACTCCCTGTCCATCCCCCCCGGGCGCCCCCCGCCCCTTTTAAAAAGGGAAAACCCCCCTTTTTTTTTAATAAAGCTCAGGGTTCCCCCCAGACCCCCCCTTTTGCTGGGGCCCGGGGGAAACCCCGGGGGCCCCCCCCAAACTCCCTTTTCTCTGACCTGTGTCTAAACTGTCTTTTCAAGGTTCAACAGGACCCCACCGGGGGTCACCTGCGGAATTTTAAAAATTTTCCCCCCCCCCCCCCCCCCCCCCCCCCACCCCCGGATACTTTTACCACAACCCCCCCGGGGGGCGCTTTGGGTCCCCCACCCGGGGATTTCCCCCGTTTACTACCCCCGGGGGGGTTTCCTTTCCCGGGGCCTCGATTTTTAGCTCCCCTGGGTTTTGGGGAGGGACCTGCCTGGCCGGGTTTTTTAAACCCCGTGCTCCCCATTTTGAACTCCGGGACCCATTTTTTAACCCGGGAGGGCCCAAAATTGCCCAAAGGCCCTCTCCCGGGGGAAAAGGCCCCGGTTGCAAACCCCTTTGGGAAGGAAGATCCCTGGTGCTGACCTTTGCTTTTCCTCGCCTTGGGAAGGGGATTCGAGGGAACCCCCAGGGAAACCCCCCCTGCACATCTTGGGGTTTGGTCAGGGAAGCTCACGGGGGGAATGGGCCTCGGTTCCCCCCCTTTCCTGGACGGCTTGGGAAAAAACGCTCTGATATCCGTTTCTGGGAGGGTCGCCCGGCCCATTAAAGATAAATTTTCCGGGGGAAATTTCCCAAAAACCCTCTCGATGACTAAAAAAATTGGGCCAACGAATTGATCTACGGTTCCAGGAGCGCGCTAAAAAGGGCCCCCGTGAGAAAGGTTTCCCGCTAGTCCTTCTTTTTTAAGGCCTGTAATCCTTCCTTTTTTTCCCCAGGTACACTCTTCTGGGCCAGCAAGTCGACCAGCCCCAAAGGTAAAAAGCCGCAGGACTTACCCCGTCCCCAGGGGAGTTTTTTACGTGGCGAAAAGGAGCACGGACCCCCCCTCCCAGGAGGTGGGAAACCCTGTGTCTTTTTTCGCCGGAAGGCCCCTAGACAAAAAAACCCCCTTTTTATCTCTGTGCTGTCAGTTAAAATTTCCCCTGGGTAAAAACCCCGTTATTTCGAATAGCTCAATTTGGGATTCTGGGCACCCCGGAATCTTGTTTCACAGGGTCTAGTAGAAAATATCCAATTTTTTACCAAACCCCTGGTTGAACCAGTATCTGTTTTTTTCTGTTTTGGGGGGGGGGGCCCTACCCTTCCCCTCAATTATCCTAAGCCATAACCCCCAGGTGGGAATGTTGCAATCGGGAACATCTCGTTTTATGTTCTTTCCTGGACCTCTCACCCCTTTCTTCAGGCGCCTTGGGTCCAAAGCATGCACCCGGCTCGGGGCAGACTGGAGAGATTTCCCTTTCCCGGGGCGGACGTCACAAAACGTTTTGGTTTTCCCGTTCATCCCCTCCATCCTTTTCCTTTCAAAAAAAAATTTCCCCGGGCTCCCGATTCCATAGGTATCGCGACGTCTTTAAAAAAAAGGGGAAACAGGGGAAATTCCCCCTTACAGACCGATGATTGCCCCGATCGACCCGCCCCCGGTATAGCCCCCCGGGGGCGATTTACCCATTGTCCGCGTGAGACCAATCGATTCCGAAAAAACGAGGAAAAATTTTGGGGCCAAAAGGGGGGCATCGGAAAAACCCCTCCCCAGCGGGAGCGGATTCTTCTTCGAAAAAAGAAGACGGGCCTCTCCGTCCCGTTTACTCAGACCCAAAAATTTTTCAGGGGGAAAAAAAGAACCCTCTTCCGCTCATTTCCCAAAGTTTGATCGTGGGGGGGCAGAAAAACTTCAAACCCAAAGGGGTTTTTTGTGGGGCAATAACCTGCCTTTCCGTCGGGGAAAGAATGGAAAGGGGCTTCAACACGGGATTGGGCCCCTATTGATTTGGTGATCCCCCTTTTTCTGTAATGCTCCACCCGTTTTTCGGAGTTGGGGAAAAAACCCGGGACCTTTCTACTCCTCCCTTGGGGGGGTAAATAAGACATTTTGGGGTTTTTTTTGATCTCCAGTTCCCCGGGGGGATTTTTGTCGGGGTTTTGCTCAGGGTCAGGCGAATCACCTCTTGCCAAATAGGGAAAAAGGGGCCCTTTTTGAAGACCTCGCTTCCTTTTTTGGGGTAATATTTTTTGAAGGGGCCCCCCCAAAGGATCAGGAGAAACGTCGCCATCGAGAAAAAAACCCGGGGGGGGGGGGTTGAAGGCCTTTTAGCGGTTCCTGAGCGAAAATTTTTTACCGCCTTTTTTACCGCACTTTCTTCCCCCGGGGGGCCCCCAATCTCCCCTCACCCGCAAGGATGTAACCCAAACAGTGGAGCCCGAACAGGGAGGGCCCCTTTTTTTCTTTTAAAAAGGCCTCTTTCGCCAGTGGGAGACCCCGGACAGCAACAAAAAAATTCTTTTCCGGAGGTGGACCTTCCTCTTCTGGGCCGGAGCGGTACTTACCAAAAAATTTTCATCGGGAGGAGGTATCTTTGGGGGGTTTTTTTTCCAACTCTTTTCCCCCTTTTAGGGGCAAAATTTTTTCCCCTGGAGACCAGAGTTATTGGCCATCAAGCTGGGATTGGAGGGGGTTACCTATCGAGGGGCTCTTCATCCAATAATCATTTTTAAATGACCACAAAAATCTGGGTTTCCCCCATGCCCCCAAAATTAACCTCGCCCCAAAAACCTGGTCCTTGTTTTTTTTTCCCCCTTTTATTTTTTCTTACTTTTTCCCGGGGGACAAGAAATCAAGGCGGACGCCCCTTGGGCCCCCCGGGCCTTTCTGGTGGGGGATTCCCCCGGGGGGAAACCCAAATACATCATCCCGCCCAAATGAGCAGGGGGCTCCCCCCGGTTTTTAAAAGCTCCCTCCCCCTAAAAATTGTTGGTAACGATCGGGGGGGAAAAATCTACACGGGGTTATTCGTTAAAACTTGCTGGGCCCCCCTGGTCAGAAAAAAAACCCCCGTCATTACTCCGGGATTTTTTGGGGGCCTACCCTGACAAGGACTT
>JARQOD010012167.1:0-20707 GCA_033576555.1 Oophaga sylvatica | reverse complement strand
ATAACCGCTTTGCGAAGCTGACGTGAAATTGCAGCCCCAGCTGTCAGTTTTGCCGGGTTTGTTATCAGAAATACAGATAAAACCAATGTAATTTTTTTATTATTATTTATAGTGCAGCAGCACTGATGAATACTCCTATCAGCTGTCGCCTGCTCTCAGTGTTAATAGTTGAATGCAAATTTAAGCATTACCCCTGCTAGCACTGACCAGAGTACAATGATTTAAGCTGTCTTCACTTCAGCAGCGCCACTGGGAACAATGTGAACAGTACTGCTGATTTTCAGTCGCCATATGTGTCTGTGAAAACTAGTGAAAACTAGTGAAAACTACTCAATCAGAAATGCTTTTGGATGTTTGTTCTTAAAATGTGGTGCTCATACTGCTGATTTTCAGTCGTCAGTATGTATCACACTGAGACACATCCCTGTGTCATCAGTGTGCATGTGTGGGGACGTTTGCGGCCCATTTCTGCTACCGAAACTCTGACGTTTCAAAGAGCCCTTAGTGAACTCTGTCAATTACCCCAATTTTGGCCGACTTTTGACGATTTTTAGGAAAATAGCTCGGAATCGGAACACAAATTTGAATGTGCAACGTTTGTGCCGAATTTGAGATTGGTGAACAGTTTTCAAATAAGTTTAACTCATTTTTAGTGAAAACTACTCAATCAGAAATGCTTTTGGATGTTTGTTCTTAAAACGTGGTGCTCAAACGATCTAAACTTGACTTGGTTACTGTTTTTTTTTTTCTCTTTCATTTTTTTCCTTTTTCTTTTCCTCTATTTGGTCATTTGCATATATGCAGCTCTTGCAAAAATTAAGAGACCACTTTCAAATGTTCAGTTTGTCTGATTTTTCTCTTTATTGGTATATTTTTGAGTAAAATGTAAATTGTTCTTTTAGTCTATAAACTTCTGACAACATGTCACCGAATTTCCAAGCAATAAATTTTGTATTTTTTTTCTGACAAAGAAAAATGGTCAAAATTTAAAAGAAAACCCAGTGCTTTCAGACCTCAAATAATGCAAAGAAAACAAGTTCATAATCATTTAGAAACAAAAATACTAATAGGTGATAAGCGAGCACTAAAATGCTCGGGTGCTCGTTGCTCGGCTTGAGCAAATTGGAATACTTGGGTACTCGGACAGAACAACGAGCCCAATGTAAGTCTATGGGAGACCCGAGCATTTTTACCGGGGGTCCTTTTAAGGTCTAAAAACGTCTGAAATTGATGGAAACACTGCTCAAATGACATGGGAACATCATGGCAAATGCCCCTGGAAGCATTTCTGACTCCTAGGTCACAGCTGTAAACAATGTTGTCAGAGTTTCACGTTATTTTTACAGGCGCACCAAAAAATAGACAAAAGCGAAAGCAAAATGGATTTTGCTGGGAAATATGTTAAGAAACATCCTTTCCTGGTTAATGACTTGTATATAAGGCAAAATAATTAACCCAAAGCAAAAATGTTCCTCCACCACTTGGCTATGTTCACACGCAGCGTTTTTGATGCATTTTTCAACTTTAGCATTGCTTTCAATCAATACAAATGCATTCACTGGGAAATGTCATTGTAACATTTAACAAACCTATGTGGCCATGTGGTGTGTGACACATAAGCAGACACGTCTTGTTTCATTTATGAAGGAGGGACTTTTAAAGTCACATAGCCTATTTTTACTGGTGCATCAGGCGGCATTAATCTTCTTAAAGAGCCATTATTAAAGAGTGGGTCTCCTAAACTGTTGTAGCCTATGCTGTGAGTGGATGGGCTCCCAAGAATTACGACGCACCCCAATACCCCTTTCATAAGAGGTCCAGGAGGGCCTCCATAAAAAATTTGCATTGAATGCAAGGCCTGGCCTGCTACCAATTCATATACATCGCAATAAGCCTTTGAACCCACATACTGGATGGACCCCGTAAAATCCACTTCACCATATTCATTTTGTACTCCCGTACTCTTTAGTTTACACAGTGACAGCAATGTCTGCCCTGCTGCCTAGTCATATGCACCCCAATAAGCCTTTGAACCCACATACTGGATGGGCACAGGAAAATCCACTTCACATTACTCATGTTGTCCTCCCATTCTGTTTTTTTTTGCATTGACTGAAAGGCCTACCCTGCTATCAAGTCATATGTACCCCAATAAGCTCAATCCCCCCTTGGAAGAAACATGGAGGAAGGCCTCTTAACAAAAAATGTCCCATTAAAAAGGAGCCGGTCTCCTAGACTTGGAATGGCCATACACTGGCTGGCAAACATTTCCTGCTGGGGTAGATATCAACATAGTGTGTAAATGTTTTTTTAGGGACATCGTAAACATCTTGCAAAACTGTAATGTGGATTCCTACACAGTTGCTGCTGGAAGGTGCAGGTTTTTAGAAAAATATGGGGGACAAATCGTTGGATGAAGTGATCAGGAAAAGGTGCATGGTGATGACGGGAATGGGAAACTACATGATTAATAACAGCAGTGGCTATGGGAGGTATGAGATCCAAGATACAGCCTACAATGATGCATTGTTTAGCCATTATCAATTACCAGAATAGGTTTCAGATGATCGGTGTAACAGATGCGCGTATGAGACTCGGCCTAAGAACTGCCCGTCCAAAACATATTGCCAAACATGCACGTGTCTGTATAAAGGGCAAAGTGCAACATGTTCGTGAGATGCTGAATTACAGAAAGCAGATCAGTGTTGGAGAAAAACCAAACAAACTGATGGATGCTCATGAAAAACTAAGTTTAAAGAGGAGTTCATCGTCCTTAACTATAAACACACTCGTGGCACAAGCTTCTTCATCTTCACCCATACATATTACCAATAATATCCAAATGTCACAGTCGAAAATTATTTGTTCTAGTGTAACGAACACTGTTAATGGAATGCCACTAAACGTAGATAACCACGACCCTGGGAAACTCCAGATTTCCTCTTTACAAGATAAGGATGATAATGGTATTGATGACGACTTGGAAATTTACCACATCCACACCAAGAAGTTGAAGATCACAGCTGCAAAAAGTGTGCAAAAAAGGCCATGAATGTCTGGAAAATCATTTTTTGTTGGGTAAACTTTCCATCTTCCTAAAGTGGTACCCAGTGATGCATACACAGCTCTCATGTCTACTCAGCATGAGATGGTTCAAAGATGATGTATTCTGTTTTGTCCATGTCCACTTTTTCAAATTGAGCAGAAAAGAAGGATGAAATAGCGGGAAGAAGTGTGATTTTTTTAGGTAAGGAGGTGATGCCAGGTACAGATAGGTTGATCTGTGTGTCATCGGCGCAGTGATGATATTGCAAACCATGCCTTTACATCAGCTGTCCCAGGCCGAAGGTGTAGAAGGAGAAGAGTAGGGGTCCTAGAACTGAGCCTTTGGGAACACCGAAAAACAGGGGTTGAGGTGAGGAGGTGGTGTGGGAGAGGGAGACACTGAATGTCCCCCTAACAGTCTGGTTGTTTTTAAAGACTCTGACGAACAATGTCTGAGGGTGATACCACTGCTTCTTCTGATGTTGTGCATGCAAGCCAATCCCCTGTCCATGGTGCATGCAAAGATGCCTTATGCCCTGCATCTGTAGTTGCACACAAGCTCAACTAGCACCATTAGCAAGCATGTCCACGTCCTTGTCCCAGCACAGCGTTCAGTTGTCCATACCCCAGTCCTTGGAACACAAGCGGAAATACGCAGTCAACGCCACAGTACTAAATTCACACATTTCTTACCTGCTTGCGCTTGAAATGTTGCATTTTAGGCTTGTGGGAGACTGAAGCTTTCCGCAACCTGATGGCGGTGACCATCACAAGGTACTCGATCACCTAACATAGTAACATAGTAACATAGTTATTAAGGTTGAAGGAAGACTTTAAGTCCATCTAGTTTAACCCATATCCTATCCTAACCTGCCCTAACATGTTGATCCAGAGGAAGGCAAAAAAAACCCAAGTGACAAACAGTAAGCTTCACATTGGGGAAAAAAATTCCTTCCCGACTCCACATACGGCAATCAGACTAGCTCCCTGGATCAACGCTGTATCTAGGAAACTAGTGAATATAGCCTGTAATATTATACTTTTCAAGAAAGGCATCCAGTCCCCTCTTAAATTTTAGTAAGGAATCACTCATTACAACATTAGACGGCAGAGAGTTCCATAGTCTCACTGCTCTTACAGTAAAGAATCTGCATCTGTGATTATGGCTAAACCTTCTTTCCTCCAGACGTAGAGGATGCCCCCTCGTCCCCGTCACAGGTCTAAGAGTAAAAAGATCATTAGAAAGGTCTTTGTACTGTCCCCTCATATATTTGTACATTGTAATAAGATCACCCCTAAGCCTTCGTTTTTCCAAACTAAATAACCCCAAGTGTAATAACCTGTCTTGGTATTGCAGACCCCCCAGTTCTCTAATAACCTTGGTCGCTCTTCTCTGCACCCTGCCACCAATATTTCTCCCGGTCTGCCGTCACAACATTACTCAAGCAAGCACGTGTCCCACAACATTACCCGGGCCCTCAACAATGCTGTTACAGGGAAAGTGCACCTAATCACGGACACGTGGACAAGTGCTTGTGGGCAGGGATGGTACATCTCGCTGACAGCACACTGGGTTAGCGTAGAGGAAGCCATGACCCAGTAGGACATTGGGAGACCATGTCACAGATGTATGCATGAGACAGCTTATGGAAGGCTTTGTATGTCATAGTTAGGGTTTTGAACTGTAGCCTCTGGGCAATAGGAAGGCAGTGAAGGGCCTGGCAGAGAGGAGAGGCTGAGGAATAGTGGAGGGACAGTTGGCTTACTCGGGCAGCAGAGTTTAGGATAGATTGGAGTGGTGCAAGAGTGTTAGAGGGGAGGCCAGAGAGTAGAAGGTTGCAATAGTCGAGGCGGGAGATCATGAGGGCATGCACAAACATTTTGCAGTTTCTTGGAATGTACGGTTCCTGGAAATGTTTTTGACTTGTAGTGGGCAGGAGGAGGCAAGGGATTGGATATGTAGCTTGAACGAGAGAGCAAGGTCGAGGATCACCCCGAGTCCCTAAACATGCGGGACTATTTGTCCCAGTGTGCAGTCCTGACATTACACAGGCACGTGTCCCACAACATTACTCATGCCCTCCAAAATGCCGTTGCTGGGAAAGTCCATCTAACCACAGACATGTGGACAAGTGCTTGTGGTCAGGGATGGTACATCTCACTGACGGCACACTGGGTTAACATAGTGGAAGCCGGGACCCAGTCTGACATTGGGATGGTGTACGTCCTCCCAACTCCGATTATTGCGGGCCCTACATCAATCTGGGTTGCCCTCACAGTCTACAGCTCCTGCACCTCCTCCTCCTCCTTCACCTCCTCTTCAGCCACCATCTCCGAAAGTACAGTAGCACATCAGTCACAAGCAGGAAGCACTGCAGCATTGCCTCATCCAAGTGGCAACAGGCTCTGTTGAAGCTAATATTCTTAGGTAACAAACCGCACAATGCTGAAGAGTTGTGGACAGCTATGAAAGAGCAGGCAGATCTGTGGCTGACACCACTGAACCTACAGCCAGGCATGGTCGTGTGTGACAATGGCTGGAACCTGGTGGCTGCTCTGTGGCGAGGCGAGCTCACACACGTGCCATGCCTTGCCTATGTGCTTAACCTCATTGTTCAACGTCTTCTGAAAAGTGACACGGAACTGCCAGATCTGCTAGGAAAAGTACGGCACTCTGCGTACCCATTTTAGAAAGTCAGCTAGAGCTTCATCCACCCTTGCTGTGCTTCAGCAGCGTTTGCAGCTTCCATCTCACCGACTGTTGTGTGACATCCCCACGTGTTGGAACTCTACACTGCAAATGTTGGAAAGGATTTGTGAGCAGAAGAGGGCAGTTGATGACTACTAGCATCAACAAGGCCGTCGGTATTCAGTTCTGACTTCACACATAAGATCTCAGGATTGGACATGGATGTCAGACATATGTACCATCCTCCAAAACTTTGAGGAATCCACCAAGATGGTGAGCTGTAATGATGCCATAATTAACATCTCCATCCTGCTTCTTTGTGTTCTAATATGTTTATGTTACGGTAGCTGAGGAGTGCAGGTAAAAAAGGAAATACACCAGAGCAGTTGGAATCTATGAGATTGCAGTACCCTGACTAACCACCACAACTAGAGGCAGCCGTGGAGCGTTCCTACGATGGTCCTAGACGCCTCGTCACAGCCTGAGAAACTAACTACACCTAAAGATAGAAATAGGAAAGCTATCTGCCCCGGAGCAGAACCCCAAAGATAATAGAAAGCCCCCAAACATGTAATGGCGGTTAGACAAGAGGAAATACTGACACAGAAAGAAAATAGTATGAGCAAACGCTGGGGCCCAAACTATCTAAATAGAAAAGGACAGGAAGGGTACTTACTGCAATCCCAGAAAACCCTGAAAAACACCAACATACTAATTTCAAAATCACCTGAGATCACACGACCTCTACCACCTAAATTAGTTCTCTGGTGTAACAAAAACAGCAGCCACTGAAAAAACTGCAAAAAAGCAAAAGTACAAAACACAGTGGCTGAACTAAACTGAGAGGGCAAAAGCCCCCGGAGGGGACCCAGAAGGCCCCCACAGAAGTGCAGGACAAAATGCAAAAATATAGCAAAAACACAAAATAAGAAATTGTCTTATCTGATAGCAGGAGATGCAGACACGACACAGCAGGCTACAAGGGAAACTGGAAAGAAGGATTCAGACCAGAACAATTGATCACCGGCAACCCTGATGGGAAAATGATTCCCTTAAATAAGACCAATCAGTAACACCTGATTCCCAATCCTCACTAGTACCGCTTGTAACCACCAGAGGGAGCCTCTGCTCAGAACTCATCTCAAACCCATTCACAACACTAATATTAATATTTATAGCTATTTATATAGCGCCAACATATTTACAGTTTAACAGTTACAAATAGTGTTGAGCGATACTTTCCGATATCATGAAATATCGGATCGGATTGGATTGGACCGATACCCAAAAAGTATCGGGTATCGCCGATTCCGATACCGGAAACCAATGCAAGTCAATGGGACAGAAATATCGGAATTAAAATAAACCCTTTCTTTCCTTGTAAACACTACATAGTAACATAGTAACATAGTTATTAAGGTTGAAGGAAGACTTTACGTCCATCTAGTTCAACCCATATCCTATCCTAACCTGCCCTAACATGTTGATCCAGAGGAAGGCAAAAAAAAAACCCAAGTGGCAAACAGTAAGCTTCACATTGGGGAAAAAAATTCCTTCCCGACTCCACATACGGCAATCAGACTAGCTCCCTGGATCAACGCAGTATCTAGGAAACTAGTGAATATAGCCTGTAATATTATACTTTTCAAGAAAGGCATCCAGTCCCTTCTTAAATTTTAGTAATTAATCACTCATTACAACATTAGACGGCAGAGAGTGCCATAGTCTCACTGCTCTTACAGTAAAGAATCTGCGTCTGTGATTATGGCTAAACCTTCTTTCCTCCAGACGTAGAGGATGCCCCCTTGTCCCCGTCACAGGTCTAAGAGTAAAAAGATCATTAGAAAGGTCTTTGTACTGTCCCCTCATATATTTATACATTGTAATAAGATCACCCCTAAGCCTTCGTTTTTCCAAACTAAATAACCCCAAGTGTAATAACCTGTCTTGGTATTGCAGACCCCCCAGTTCTCTAATAACCTTGGTCGCTCTTCTCTGCACCCGCTCCAGTTCAGCTATGTATTTCTTATACACCGGAGACCAGAACTGCACACAGTATTCTAAGTTTGGTCGCACCAGTGACTTGTATAGAGGTAAAATTATGTTCTCCTCATGAGCATCAATACCTCTTTTAATGCATCCCATTATTTTATTTGCCTTGGCAGCAGCTGCCTGACATTGGCCACTAAATGTGAGTTTGTCGTCCACCCATACACTCAAGTCTTTTTCAGTGACAGTTTTGCCCAGTGTTTTACAATTAAGCACATAATAATACATCTTGTTTGTTCTACCCAAGTGCACGACCTTACATTTATGCCCATTAAAGCTCATTTGCCATTTATTAGCCCAAGCTTCTAGTTTGCATAAATCCTCCTGTAATATAAAATTGTCCTCCTCTGTATTTATTACCCTGCAGAGTTTAGTGTCATCTGCAAATATTGAAATACTACTCTGTATGCCCCCTATAAGGTAATTAATAAATATGTTAAAGAGAAGCGGCCCCAATACTGACCCCTGTGGTACCCCACTGCTAACCGTGACCCAGTCCGAGTGTGCTCTATTAATACCCACCCTTTGTTTTCTATCCATGAGCCAGTTCTTAACCCACTTACACATATTTTCCCCTATCCCCATTGTTCTCATTTTATGTATCAACCTTTTGTGTGGCACTGTATCAAAAGCTTTTGAGAAGTCCATGAACACCACATCCACTGCATTCCCTTGGTCCAGTCCTGAACTTACCCCTTCATAAAAGCTTATCAGATTAGTCTGACAAGAACGGTCCCTCGTAAACCCATGCTGATACTGTGTCATGAGTAGTGTTGAGCATTCCGATACTGCAAATATCGGGTATCGGCCGATATTAGCTGTATCGGAATTCCGATTCCGAGTTCCGATATTTTCGTCTTATCGGATACCGGAATCGGGATGTCACTGTCACTGTCAGTGTCCGTCGGTCGGGTCTGTCAGGAGTCAGCGGCACTTACCTGGCAGAAGATCTCCGGCGGTCATGTCCTGGACTGCTTCATGGCCGCCATCCTCTTCTCCCCGGCGGTCACATGCAGTTTCTCGCGATAACTGCAGTGACTGCTGGGTAATCCCGGCCGTAAAGCAGTCAGTCCGATGACGTCACCGCCGGGAAGCAGGTAATCAGCTGTGCTGCGTTGCAATGACAGGCTCTGCCTGTCATTGCGATGTAGCAGAGCTGGATCGTCGTGGGACTATCGTTATGGACTGCGTCGGACAGGTGGTATACTGTTGGTTTGTTTTTTTTCTTTTTTTACAGGAGATCGATGGCGTCGCAGGAATGAGAGTACAATAAAAGAAATGAAAACTGTGTTGTCTCTTTTATTTCATTAAAATACTTTTTTCTTGCTTTGTCTTTTTTTTACACATTTAATAACTTTGGGATTAATAATGGATCGGTGTCTTATTGACGCCTCTCCATTATTAACCGGGCTTATTGTCACCGTGCAATCAACGGTGACAATAACCCCTTATTACCCCGCTTGCCACCGCTACAGGGCAAGTGGGAAGAGCCGGGTAAAGTGCCACAATTGGCACATCTTTTGATGCGCCAAATGTGGGGCTGCTGTAGCCTGGTATTATCAGGCTGTTGAGGGCCAAAATCCATGGGCCTTGACAGTCTTTTAATACCAGGCCGCAGCAGTCTGCATTTTACTTGGCTGGTTAACAAAAATAGGGGGGATCCCCACGCCGTTTTTTTTTCGAGGGATCCCCTATTTTTGTTAACCAGCCAAGCTAAGCAGACTGCTGTGGCCTGGTATTATCAGGCTTGCAAGGTCCATGGATATTGGATCCTTACCAGCCTGAAAAACCAGGCCTCAGCGGTCTGCTTCATCTGGCTGGTTAACAAAAATAGGGGGACCCCACGCTAATTTTTTTCGAGGGGATCCCCTATTTTTGTTAATCAGCCAAGATATGCAGACTGCTGTGGCCTGGTATTATCAGGCTGGCAAGGTCCATGGATCTTGGCTCCTTAACAGCCTGAAAATCCAGGCCTCAGCGGTCTGCTTCATCTGGCTGGTTAACAAAAATAGGGGGGACCCCACGCCAATTTTTTTCGAGGGGATCCCCTATTTTTGTTAATCAGCCAAGATATGCAGACTGTGTGGCCTGGTATTATCAGGCTGGCAAGGTCCATGGATCTTGGCTCCTTAACAGCCTGAAAATCCAGGCCTCAGCGGTCTGCTTCATCTGGCTGGTTAACAAAAATAGGGGGGACCCCACGCCATTTTTTTTTCGAAGGGAACCCCTATTTTTGTTAATCAGTTCCCTCTGACGTCACTGATTGTGTCCCTGGCTGACCTGAAGTGAAAGTGGAAAGCAATCAATTAAGCTTTCCACTTAAGGGCCCGTCTCACATAGCGATATCGCTACCGAGATCACTGCTGAGTCACTAGTTTTGTGACGCAGCAGCGAGCTCACCAGCGATATCGCTGTGTGTGACATTCAGCGACGATCAGCCCCCCTGCCGGGTATCGCTGATCGTCGCTGAAATGTCAGGACCTTTGATCGCTGGTTTCCCGCCTGTCACACGCAGCGATGCGTGCCTGTCAGAGGGAAACCAGCGATCAAAAAAAGGTCCTGACATTTTCTGCGACGATCAGCGATACCCGGCAGGGGGGCTGATCGTCGCTGAATGTCACACACAGCGATATCGCTGGTGAGCTCGCTGCTGCGTCACAAAACTAGTGACTCAGCAGCGATCTCGGTAGCGATATCGCTATGTGAGACGGGCCCTTAAGCGATGTTACCCGCAGTGTCGCTGTCCCAGATCGCTGCCTGAGCTGCCTGTTTGGCAGCTCAGCAGCGATCATGTAGCGATACACCAGCGATCCTGACAAGTGCATATCGTTGTCGGGATCGCTGGTGTATCGTTATGTGACACCCAGCCTTTACTCTCCTGTCAGGCAGGAGAGGAACTCATTCATTTGGGGTTTACTGTGAGGCTGCAGCATTAGCTGCGGTCCCTGCAGTAAACATTAACCCTTTCTGAAGGATTACACCGTGGGACCTGACTGTGCATGGGATAGGTAAGAATAATTTTGCTTTTTTATTTTATTTTTATTACAGGAAATGGTTTTTGCAGTAAAATAAAAGATGGTCAAAAACATGTGTCTTTATTTCATTAAAATGATTTTTAATTAAAGTGTGTGTGTTTTATTTTTATTTCATGCAATAGGATTAATAATTGATAGTTGTCTAATTGACAGCTCTCAATTATTAACCTGGCTTAAGGTCACCTTTCAATAGCAAGGTGGCTTTAACCCCATATTAACCCATTCGCCACCGCTACAGGGCAATGGGAATAGACGGGCAAAGTGCCAGAAAGGGCGAATCTAATTATAGATTTGTCTTTCCTGGGGTGTCTGGGGGCAGATGTTAGTAGCCGGGGGGGGCAAAAATAATGGTCCCTCTCTGGGCTATTATTATCTGCCCCCACTCACTGGCTTTGTCTGTCTGGTTGCGAAAATAGGGCGGGAGCCCACGCATTTTTTTTCAGCAATTTTACACCTCATATATATATATACATGTCATTGAATTTGTGACACATATATATATATTTATATTTGTAGTTCATACACTTCTACATAGTATAATAGCCGCTAATTCAATTGCCGGCTTTTGTGAAAATGCAGAACCCGACATGAAATGACACTTGGTGTACATAGGGTTAACCATGTCTTTTCATGTCCTTTGCTATCTAATTTGCACAAACAATTAAATCAGACTATGTGTGCAAAATTTCACACCTCTAGGGGTTAATTAAAGGTGTAAATTCGTAGCAAAAAAGTCCGTTTTTTTTACAACGAATTTACACCTTTAATTAACCCCTAGAGGTGTGAAATTTTGCACACATAGTCTGATTTAATTGTTTGTGCAAATTAGATAGCAAAGGACATGAAAAGAAATGTTTAACCCTATGTACACCAAGTGTCATTTCATGTCGGGTGACCCGCATGAAATGACACTTGGTGTACATAGGGTTAACCATGTCTTTTCATGTCCTTTGCTATCTAATTTGCACAAACAATTAAATCAGACTATGTGTGCAAAATTTCACACCTCTAGGGGTTAATTAAAGGTGTAAATTCGTAGCAAAAAGTCCGTTTTTTTTACAACGAATTTACCTTTAATTAACCCCTAGAGGTGTGAAATTTTGCACACATAGTCTGATTTAATTGTTTGTGCAAATTAGATAGCAAAGGACATGAAAAGAAATGTTAACCCTATGTACACCAAGTGTCATTTCATGTCGGGTGCTTCTGTCTTTTCACTGAAGCCGGCTTTACCCGGCAATTGAATCAAAGGATATTTTACTATGTAGAAGTGTAATAAACTATACATATATGTATATATATATGTCACAATGACATGTATATAATATATATGTATTCTATGTGTGTATATTTAGTGTTTACAAGAAAGAATGGGGTTTTTTTAATTTCGATATTTTGTTCCCATAGACTTACATGGGACTTCCGGTATCGGTATCGGGTATCGCCGATTTTTTAGTGATATCGGCGATACCATTCCCATTCCGATACTTTAGCATATCGGAAAGTATCGCTCAACTCTAGTCATGAGGTTATTCAGCCTCAGATACTCCAATATAGTATCCCTTAAAAAACCCTGCAGGATTTTACCTACAGTAGATGTTAAGCTCACTGGCCTATAATTTCCAGGTTCAGTTTTTGCCCCCTTTTTGAATATTGGCACCACATTTGCTATACGCCAGTCCTGTGGTACAGACCCCATTATTATGGAATCTTTAAAGATTAAAAATAATGGTCTATCTATGACTGTACTTAATTCCTGCAGTACTCGGGGGTGTATCCCATCCAGGCCAGGGATTTGTCAACTTTAGTGATTTTTAGACGCCGCCGTACTTCCTGCTGGGTTAAGCAGGTGACATTTAATGGAGAATTTTTTTTATCACTGATCATGTTATCTGTCATAGGATTTTCTTGTGTAAATACAGTGACACAAGATATACACACATAGAATACATATACAGTACAGACCAAAAGTTTGGACACACCTTCTCATTCAAAGATTTTTCTGTATTTTCATGACTTAGAAAATTGTAGAATCACACTGAAGGCATCAAAACTATGAATTAACACATGTGGAATTATACATTACATTTTACAAAAAAGTGTGAAACAGCTAAAAATATGTCTTATATGCTGGGTTCTTCAAAGTAGCCACCTTTTGCTTTGATTACTGCTTTACATGCAGTAAAGGTGAACGGATGGACTCTACATGCCTAGTTCCCACCGTGAAGCATGGAGGAGGTTGTGTGATGGTGTGGGGATGCTTTGCTGGTGATACTGTTGGGGATTTATTCAAAATTGAAGCGGTGAATGGTCCAGCTCACCCCAAACCATTTCGATTGGGTTCAGGTCTGGTGACTGTGGAGGCCAGGTCATCTGGTGTAGCACCCCATCACTCTCCTTCTTGGTCAAATAGCCCTTACACAGCCTGGAGGTGTGTTTGGGGTCATTGTCCTGTTGAAAAATAAATGAGAGTCCAACTAAACGCAAACCGGATGGAATAGCATGCTGCTGCAAGATGCTGTGGTAGCCATGCTGGTTCAGTATGCCTTCAATTTTGTATGCCTTTCAATTTTGAATAAATCCCCAACAGTGTCACCAGCAAAACACCCCCACACCATCACACCACCTCCTCCATGCTTCATGGTGGGAACCTGACATGCAGAGTCCATCCGTTCACCTTTTCTGCGTGCAAAGCAGTAATCAAAGCAAAAGGTGGCTACTTTGAAGAACCTAGAATATAAGACATATTTTCAGTTGTTTCACACTTTTTGTTAAGTGTAATGTATAATTCCACATGTGTTAATTCATAGTTTTGATGCCTTCAGCTTGATTCTACAATTTTCATAGTCATGAAAATGCAGAAAAATCATTGAATGAGAAGGTGTGTCCAAACATGTCATTGTGATGTGACATATATACATACATATATTTATAGTTCATACACTTCTACATAGTAAAATAGCCGCTAATTCAATTGCCGGCTTTTGTGAAATTACAGAACCACCCGACATGAAATGACACATGGTTTACATACAGTTAACCATGTCATTTCATGTAGTTTGATATTTGGTTTTCACTAACAATTACATGAGTGTATGTGTGCAAAATTTCAGACATGTAGGGGTTAATTAAAGGTGTAAATTTGTTGAAAAGAAATGCGTGGGCTCCCGCACCATTTTCTCAACCAGACAGACAAAGACAGCGAGTGGGGGCAGATAATAATAGCCGAGGGAGGGTGCATTTATTTTGTGCCCCCCCTGGCTACTAACATCTGCCCCCAGCCACCCCAGAAAAGGCAAATCTATAATTAAATGCGCCCTTTCTGGCACTTTGCCGGTCTATTCCCATTGCCCTGTAGCGGTGGTGAATGGGTTAACAATGGGTTAAAGCCACCTTGCTATTGAAAGGTGACTTTAAGCCAGGTTAATAATTGAGAGCTGTCAATTTGACAACTATCAATTATTAATCCTATTGAAGGAAATAAAAAAAACACACACACATGAAGAATAAATAATTTTAATAAAATAAACACACATTTTTTTGACCATCATTTATTTAACTGTTAATCCTTGCGAAGCCCTTGCTCTCCTGTAATAAAGAAAAAATAATAAAACAACATTATTCTTACCTATCCGCCGCTCTGTCAGGTCCCACGCTGTAATCCTTCACAAAGGGTTAACTAGCTTTCAGCCAAGCAGCGCGGCTAATGCTGCCTGCTCAGCTGTAAGTTCCCGAATGAAGAAGTTCCTCTCCCGGCGACAAGAGAGGAACTGATTACTGTGGTAAGCTTCATTGATTGCTTCCCACTTTCACTTCAGGTCAGCCGGGACTCCCTCTGACGTCACTGATGCTGTGCGGTGTACCCGGCTGACCTGAAGTGAAAGTGGGAAGCAATCAATTAAGCTTCCCACACTAATCACTTCCTCTCCTGTCAGCCAGGAGTGGAGATGATTCATTCGGGGGTTTACTGCGAGGCTGGCAGCATTAGCTGCGTTCCCTGCAGTAAACATTAACCCTTTCAGAAGGATTACATCGGGGGTCCTGACTGAACACCGGATAGGTAAGAATAATGTTGCTTTATTATTTTATTTTTATTATAGGAGAACAAGGGAATCGAGGATTAACTGTACAATAAAAGATGGTCAAAAACTGTGTCATTATTTCATTAAAATGATTTTTAATTAAAGTGTGTGTGTTTTATTTTTATTTCAAACAATAGGATTAATAATTGATACTTGTCTAATTGACAGCTCTCAATTATTAACCTGGCTTAAAGTCCCCTTCCAATAGCAAGGTGGCTTTAACCCATTATTAACCCATTCGCCACCGCTACAGGGCAATGGGAATAGACGGGCTAAGTGCCAGAAAGGGCGAATCTAATTATAGATTTGCCTTTTCTGGGGTGGCTGGAGGCAGATGTTAGTAGCCAGGGGGGGCACAAAAAGAATGGTCCCTCTCTGGGCTATTATTATCTGCCCCCACTCGCTGGCTTTGTCTGTCTGGCTGCGAAAATAGTGCGGGAGCCCACTCATTTTTTTTCAATGAATTTACACCTTTAATTAACCCCTACATGTCTGAAATTTTGCACACATACACTCATGTAATTGTTAGTGAAACCATATATCAAACTACATGAAATTACATGGTTAACTGTATGTAAACCATGTGTCATTTCATGTCGGGTCTGTAATTTCAGAAAGCCGGCAACTGAATAAGCGTCTATTATACTATGTAGAAGTGTATGAACTATAAATATATATATACAGTATGTGCCACAATGACATGTATATATATATATATATATATATATATATATATATATATGAGGTGTAACTTTGTTGAAAAAAAATGCGTGGGCTCCCGCACTATTTTCTGAACCAGACAAAGCCAGCGAGTGGGGGCAGATAATAATAGCCTAGGGAGGGTGCATTTATTTAGTGCCCCCCCTGGCTACTAACATCTGCCCCCACCCACCCTTATAATTAGATTCACCCTTTCTGGCACTTAGCCCGTCAATTCCCATTGCCCTGTAGCAGTGGCCATTGGGTTAATAATGGGTTAAAGCCACCTTGCTATTGGAAGGTGACTTTAAGTCAGGTTAATAATTGAGAGCTGTCAATTAGGCAACTATCAATTATTAATCCTATTGTATGAAATAAAAACAAAACACACACACTTTAATTAAAAACCATTTTAATGAAATAATGACACAGTTTTTGACCATCTTTTATTGTACAGTTAATCCTCGATTCCCTTGTTCTCCTGTAATAAAAATAAAATAATAAAGCAACATTATTCTTACCTATCCGGTGTTCAGTCAGGACCCCCGATGTAATCCTTCTGAAAGGGTTAATGTTTACTGCAGGGAACGCAGCTAATGCTGCCAGCCTCGCAGTAAACCCCCGAATGAATCATCTCCACTCCTGGCTGACAGGAGAGGAAGTGATTAGTGTGGGAAGCTTAATTGATTGCTTCCCACTTTCACTTCAGATCAGCCGGGGACATCGCACAGCATCAGTGACGTCAGAGGGATTCCCGGCTGACCTGAAGTGAACTGATTAACAAAAATAGGGGATCCCCTCGAAAAAAAAATGGCGTGGGGTCCCCCTTGTTTTGTTAACCAGCCAGATGAAGCAGACTACTGAGGCCTGGTATTTTAGGCTGTTAAGGATCCAATATACATGAACCTTGCAAGCCTGATAATACCAGGCCACAGCAGTATGTTTACCTTGGTTGGTTAACAAAAATAGGGGATTCCCTTGAAAAAAAAAATGGCATGGGGTCCCCCCTATTTTTGTTCACCAGCCAGATGAAGCAGACTACAGAGGCCTGGTTTTTCAGGCTGGTAAGGATCCAATATCCATGAACCTTGCAAGCCTGATAATACCAGGCCACAGCAGTCTGCTTATCTTGGTTGGTTAACAAAAAATAGGGGATCCCCTCGAAAAAAAAATGGCGTGGGGTCCCCCTATTTTTGTTAACCAGCCAAGTAAAAAGCAGACTGCTGCGGCCTGGTATTAAAAGACTGTCAAGGCCCATGGATTTTGGCCCTCAACAGCCTAAAAATACCAGGCTGCAGCAGCCCCACAATTGGCGCATTCAAAGATGCGCCAATTGTGGCACTTTACCTGGCTCTTCCCACTCCCCTGTAGCGGTGGGATATGGGGTAATAAGGGGTTAATGTTACCTTTGATTGAACGGTGACAAAAAGCCCGTTTAATAATGGAGAGACGTCAATAAGACACCGATCCATTATTAATCATAAAGTTTGAAAATGTTTAAAAAAAGACACAGCCAGAATAAAGTTTTTCGTGAAATAATACACAACACAGTGTTCATTATTTTTTATTGCACACTCATCCTGCGACGCCATCGATCTCCTGTAAAAAAACAAACATAACAAACCAACACAAATACTCCCTGTCCGACATAGTCCAAGATAACAAGGGTACCATGACGAGTCCAGCTCTGCTACATCTGGATGCCAGGCTCAGCCTGACATCCAGACACAGCAGAGCTGCTTACCTGAGGAGATTCCCC
The DNA here is from genome assembly GCA_033576555.1 of Oophaga sylvatica. NCBI lineage: Eukaryota > Metazoa > Chordata > Amphibia > Anura > Dendrobatidae > Oophaga > Oophaga sylvatica. Next base: position 3,349 of record JARQOD010012167.1, on the reverse strand, counting down.
AGCACTCACGTGAAGTCGAATGGATTTCTCACGGCCAGCTGTCGCGAGAGTACAGCTGGCCAAGATTACCCAGTCCTCCCCGGCAGTCACGTGCACTCGCGAGAAGCTGCACGTGACCACCAGGGAGAGGGTAATGACCGGCAGTCGCAGAGAGAAATCTATCCATGACGTGACCACCGGGGATCCTCTGTAAGGTAAATGCGTTGACTGACTCCTGACAGCCAAGACTGACACTGTTACTGACTCTTTCGGGAAGTTCCTGTGTCACGTACTTCCTTCTGTGACACAGGAACTCCCCATATACTTTACAGGAAACTTCCGATTCCGCTATCCGATATGCAAAAAATATCGGAACTCAGAATTGGAATTCCGACACCGCGAATATCGGCCGATACCCGATATTTGCGGTATCGGAATGCTCATCACTAGTTACAAACACAACAGTCCTAAGTAACAACGATAACAATAATACAAGAATTAAAAACGACCCTGCTCGTGACAGCTTACAATCTACACTAAGTAACAACGATAACAATAATACAATAATTAAACAGAAATAAAAATACCCGGCTGGTGACAGCTTACAAACTAAACTAAGTAACAATGAAAACAATAATTAAACCCAAAAAAAACAATCCTGCTTGTGACAACTTACAATCTACAAGGAGGGTGGGGAGATAAAAACTACATGGGTGTATGTTATGTTTCGGTAACTGAGGAGAAATAGCAAAAATAGCCAAAGTAGCAATACACCAGAGAGGCTGGAAACTATTGGGTTGCAGGGCCCTAATCTAACCGCAGCACTATAAGTAGCCGTGGAGCGTACCTACAGTGATCCTAGATGCCTCGTCACAGCCGGAGAGATAGCTACACCTAAAGGCAGAAAGATGAAAGCTAACTGCCCCGTAGCAGAACCCCCAAAGAAATAGGAAGCCCACAAACATGTAATGGCGGTTAGACAAGAGGGAAAATACGAACATAGACAGAAAATAGAATGAGCAAACACTGGGGCCGAATGCTGTCTAAATAGAAAAGTATAGGAAAGAATTCTGACTGCAACCGAAAAAACCCTGACAAAAATACCAACACTTCTGATTAACAACAAACCTGAGATCACACGACCTCTACCACCTAAATCAGATCTCTGGTGTAGCACACAGCAATTCAGCAAATAAAAAATGACACTGGAACAGAGCAAAAGTGCAAACACAACTGAGCACAAATGCAGCACCAGGCCCCAAAAGGGGACCAGGCTGAAGTCTACTGCAAAGCAGCAAACCAGCAAGGAAAATCAAACCAGAGGAAAAAAAAAACCGCAAATCACTTATCTGAATGAAAGCAGGAATGCAAGCTGAGCTCCAAGCAAGACCTGAAGAACAATTGATTACCAGCAAGGCTGCTGGGAGTTCAGGTCACTTATATCAGACCATTCGGATCCAGCTGAAAGCCATTCAGCAATTGGTTCATTACCCTCAGCAACCACCGGAGGGAGCCCCAGTTCCGAAGTCGCCTCCAACGTGTTCACAACAGTACCCCCCCCTTGAGGAGGGGTCACCGAACCCTCACCTGCACAACCAGGCCGATCAGGATGAGCTCGATGACAGTCATGGATCAGTCTCCTAGCATGGATGTCTGAAGCAAACACCCAAGAATTGTCCTCCTGACCATAACCTCTCCACTTAACCAAATACTGGAGTTTCCGTCTAGCAAAACGAGAATCCAATATTTTCTCAAACACATACTCCAAATTGCCCAACGTATTCACAACAGGTGTATTTACAATAATGTATTTACAAAAATGTATTTACAATGATATTACTGAGGTTAGTCGAAAGTCATGGACGCCTGAGGATGAGGAGGAGAGCATGGTCAGTCGTCCTCTTGATGAGGACACGGAAGTATTGACTGTTAGCAGTCTTGCATCTGGCTTTCCCGTCACCCTCGCGTTCTCAAAATTTTGGGTGACAGGCAATACTGATTGGTGACACTTCTAGACCCACGCTACAAGGAGAACTTTATATCTCTTATTCCAGAGGCAGACAGGTGTGCTAAAATGTTGGAGGCCCAGAGGGCCCTTCTTGCAGAATTATTAAAAAAATTCCCATGTGAAAACTCTGGCTGCAGAGGTCACAGTTCATTGCAGAGGCAGTGGAACACTGGCAAAGTTCGGCGAGAGTTTTCTCAGACCCTCCATCGCCCTGGTCCTGAGGCTCGGGGGACTCTCACAAGGAGTGCAAAGTTTGGGAAAATTCTGAGAGAGTACCTTGTTGACCGTACCAATGTCCTCTGTCATTCCTCTGTGCCTTATAATTATTGGTTATCCACCCTGAATACGTAGCATGAACTGGCTCTCTCTACTGCTCACATGCGCTGTACACACAGTCATAGAGCACACGGCGCCTTGCTCTCTGACAGTCACTGGGCGCTCAACGCCTCGCTCTCTGGCAGTACCGCTTTTAGTGGTGGGAGCCAACGTGAACAGTCCTTTGCAGCGCCAGTGCTCTAAGGATGGAGCATGCTGCTCAGCCATCTATGCGCTGTTTGTCCACGCCAAAAATCTGTGCTGTCATGCCCGCTTTCTCTTAAGATGGCCCCCTGTCTCTAGGTCACAAGGTCTGTCTGCTGCAGTTCTTCGCAGCGCCGGAGCTTCGGGTGCGTAGTGCACTGCCCCCCTTGCTGCTCACACGCTGACAGCTGGGGACTCACTCCTGCTTTGCGTTTTTTTTCCCCTCAGCTTACAGCCAGGTTCCCAGTCTAAATACGCCCCCTCTACCTGGGTAACTGGGCCTGTCCGTTCCCTATTCCATCCCCCGGGAAACAGAGGGCGCAGCCTTGACAGTTCTGGACCCGGCGCAGCACAGGTAACTGCAGCCTGGTTATCCTGAGTCCATACATATCTGGCCAATCATTTCGTTAATGAAAGCATCATAGAAGGCATGTTCTTCTAATTTTCAAGAGAAAATTGTACATTACATCCAGAACAATTTCACTTTGAAGGACTTTGTGGCTCATATTAATCCAAAAGATGACACTAGTCGCATACTTCAAAATTTCTGTGGTAAATCATTTCCCCACAGATAGGTTGTGTTTGTTCTGACTTATGTAACATCATTTGGGTGATAATTATTCATACCTATTTGCTTCACAATATGTTCATCTTTTTCTTCAAGACTTCGGAATATAATGTTGTAAAAGTGAAAGCAAGTTGGTGAAGTGTGTTTTAACTCAAATGTGAAAGTAATTGTCATCTTTACTATTTCTCCATTCCGTGTGCGGCTAACCACCTCATTGATCTTATTGAGTTTCTTTGGCAAGAAAACGACAGCTCCATCAATACCACGTGCTTTTC
>JARQOD010012166.1:0-20708 GCA_033576555.1 Oophaga sylvatica | reverse complement strand
TTGCATATTTTTTTTTTCCCCCCCCTTTTTTTTGGGGGGCCTTTGGGGGGTCCCCTCCGGGGCCTTCTCCTTCTTTTTTTTAGTTCAGCACTTTTTTTTGTTTTTTTGTTTTCCAGTTTTTTCGTTTGCTTTTTTTTTTTTTTTTTACCCAAAGAAATTTTTGTGGTAGAGGTCGTGTGATCCAGTGATTTAAAATTAGAAATTTTTGGGGTTTTTTTTTTTTGGGGGGTTTTTCCCTGGGATTGCGTAATTTCCCTTTTCCCCCCCTTTTTTAAATTTAGATTTTTTGGGGGGCCCCAGCGTTTGCTCTTCATTTTCTTTCTGTGTCAGTATTTCCTCTTGTAAAACCCCCATTACTTTTTTGGGGTTTTTCTATTTTTTTGGGGGTTTTCTGCCCGGGGCAGATTTTTTCCTATTTTTTTTTAGGTTAGTTAGTTTTCAGGCTGGGGACGAGGCGTCGGGACCAAGGGGGGGGAACGCTCCAGGGGCTCCCTCAGTTGTGGGGGTTATCGGGTATGCCCCCCCTAATTCCAACTGCTCTGGGGGTTTTCCCTTTTTTAAACCGCACTCCTCATCCGAAAAAAAAACAGTACCCCCCCGGCCCCTAAAAAAAAAAAATTTTGAGGTCCCTAAAAAGGGGGAAAAAATTTTTTTGTGATAAAAAAAAGGGTTGTCAGAGTTGTCAGAGATATTTTTCTTTTGTTTTTTTTTTTTTTTTTTTTTCCCTCGTTTTGGGGGGTGGGGGGAGGATCTTTTCTCCCGGGGGTTTTTGACAGTTTTTGGGGCCGGTGGATCAGCTTGCCACGAGGGGGGGAAAGTATTGCTATTTCTTGTTTGGGGTTCCTGTTTGGAACCTGGGACCCCCCCATGCCAGATTTTTTTTTTAGGGATCGACTAATTTCAAAATTTAAAAAAATTTAAAAAATTTTTTTTTTCCCTTTAAAATCTAAGCCTCAAAAAACCAAAGCCAGGGGGGTTTAAATTTCTCTCTCTCCTGCGCGGCGATCCCAGGTTGGCTTTTTCCCTATACCGGGATCCTTTTTTTAGTGATGTTGATGCTTTTTTCAGGCTTTGGGTTATTGTAAAATGAGCCTGTCACTGATCAAGCTGAAAAAAACCCCTTTTTGCTTTTAAAACGGGGCTTGATGACGCGGTTATACTGTCAAGAAATTCCCGGGGGGGGCACCTCCCAAAAAGGAAGGACGACCTTGGGGGGCCCCCTTTCCCGGGAAAGGGGCTTTTTGGGTAAGAAAAAGGTGTTATGGTGGGTTTCCCCCGTCCCCTCTGTCTAAAAGTTTTTATGTCTTTGGGGGGGTTAAAATTTTACAAAACTTTTTGAGGGAGAAGTAGGGGGGAGGGGTGTTGCCTGTGAACCAGCTTTGAGCCCTGCAGGGGATGGAGTGTGTTGGGCACAGCGTCCCGATTTTTGAAAACGCAATGGGGTTTTTTTTCTACTTGGTGATGCCTCCTGCTTTTTTAGTCTCCCCCAAAGGGGGGAAAACGTTTTGCACGCCATTTTTCCCTTTGGGATTTCAGACAAAATTTTTTTTTAAAAAGTCACTCCGATATGCTCTCTGCCCCCTTTTTTGCCAGCTTTCGTTGATTCGGGGGCGCTTTTAACCTATGGTTTTTGATTTTGCTAAAAGTTGGGGTTTTCCCTTGTCCCCCCACAGAAGTCTATTCCCTACGGGGGGTCGTTCTCCCCCCTTTTGGTGAGAAAAAACCCCCCTTTCTACTCAGGTGAAATGGGTTTTTTAAACCCACACAGGAGTGCTGAAAAAATTTTTTGGGTTTTAAAAAATCCATGACTTATCGTCGGGGGTTTTCCCCCTTTTGGGTTTCAGTCTCAAAACCTGTTTTTTGGTTTTGGGGAAACTGTTCCCGTAACCATTGGGGGGCCCCCCTGTTTAATACCAACACCCCTGTTTTTTTCTGCCTCCCCCCCCCAAACTTTGGGGTGTTCCTAAAATTTTTTTTGATTTTTCCCGAGTTTTTTCAAAAATAAATCTGATCCTTACCTCCCCAAGGAGCTATGCTGCGCTATTTAATTAGGCCGGGATAAATTTTTCCCAAAAAGGGGGGGCCCTTTTTAACTTGTTTTGTATGAACATGACCTATCGGGGCTTTTTCAAGGAATCATTGGAGAAGGGGGATATCAACCCTCTCAAACCCCTTTGGTGCCCGGGGTTTTTTTTTTGTGGCCAAAAAAAAATTTTTTTATTAAAAGGCCCCCATTGTTTTCGTCTCTTGAAAAATTTACTGTGGGGAAAAAAAAAAACCCCTTTCCCTTGATTTTTGACCTGTTTTTTTCCGGGGGAAAAAAGCTACTTGGGTTTTCCCCAACTTTTCCTCAGGGGGGGGTATAAAAACCTTTTTTTTCCCTTAAGCAGGGGGAAAAGGGGAAACGGCATTCCCAAAACCCCTGAAGGGCATTTTGAGTACCTAGTGTGCCTTTTTTTGGGTCAAAATTTCCCCCTTTTGTCCCCCATCCTTCTTAAAAGACATTTTTTAGGGATTTTGGGGGCAAATTTTTGGGTTGTTTTTTTGGTGTATTTTGTTTTTTTTTAATGCGGGGGCTCTCATGTAAACATGTTTTGGACTGTGTTCCGTTTTTTGGGGTAATCTGTATTAAAGGGGGTCAAAATGTCTTTTGGGGTACGAAGATCTCATTTCTGGATTCATTTTGTCCCCATTTTTTTATTGAAAGGGAAAACCCCGGGCAAGTTCAGGCCATCTGTGTTTTGGGGCCAACCTACTTCTTTAAAAGGGTCTTCTTAAATTTTTTGGGGTTTTCCCCAAATTTTTTCCCTAAATTTATTGTAAAATTTTCCCGGGGTTTTTTTAAAACCTTTAAAATGATTTGCCCAGAAAGGGTTCTATGGGGGGAATTGGCCCCTAGCACCCTTTCATTTCAGGAACTTAAGCAGGTTCACTTCGCCCCTGTTCCGGAAACCTGATTTTTTTCTCCCCTTTCAGTGGGGTTGATCCCCCTTTTTTAATTTTTTGGGGGGGTGCCTTTTTGCCCCCAAAAAAATCCGAACCTCTAAAATTCCCTTTTGCCTTTTTTTCTCGAAAATTTTCTCCTACGGGAAATTTAAATTTTGAGTGGGGGGTCGGGGGTTTTTTGGGGCCCTGAAGTGGCTTTTGAAGAGTGGAACATTGGCTGGAGGGGCCAAACATCAGGGGGTTTTGGGGCCCTTTCGGACCCCAAAAAATCTGGTCTATCTGGAAAATGCCAAGCACTCAATCCTAAAACAGGGCCCGGGGGGGCCCTTTTTTTTCACCACGTTTTAATTTTGTGGTTTCCTTTTCCGGGGACTAAGAATTTTAAAAGGGGGTTCCCTCTCGAGGATTTCCTTGGGGACTCTCCCCGATTATCGACCCCTTCTGTTTTTTTAAAAAGGGTGTAGTTCTTTCCGCCATCTCCCCAATTTGAGACTTGCTCTGGAGGGGTGTCAGGAGGATAGGCCCGAGCGCTGCCCTGTTGGAAAATGGTTTGTCCCGGACCAGTGGAAAAAGAGTGTGATGTCTGAGATTCATTGTTCCGCGTTGGCTGGGCATCCCGGAATTTTTGGTACCAGAGACTTGGTTAGTCGGTCCTTTTGGTGGCCTACCTTGTCTCGCGATGTCAAGGAATTTGTGCAGTTCCGCGGGACTTGCTCTCGTCCAAGCCTTGCTCTCGCTCTAGTGGTTTGTTGAGCCATTGCCTGTGCCCAAGAGACCATGGACCCATATCCTATGGATTTCATTTCCGATCTCCTGTTTCTCAGAGAATGACCACCATCTGGGTAATTTGTGATAGGTTTTCCAAAATGATACATCTGTGCCATTACCTAAGTTGCCTTCCCCTCTGAAATTGGTGCCGTTGTTTCTTCAGCACGGGGTTCGTTTACACGGCATTCCTGAGAACATTGTGTCTGACAGAGGAGTCCAGTTTGTTTCCAGATTTTGGAGGACTTTTTGTTCTAAACTGGGTGTTCAATTGTCTTTCTCCTCGGCATTTCATCCTCAGACCAATGGTCAAACTGAGAGAACAAACCAGACATTAGAGACTTATTTAAGATGCTTTGTGTCTGCTGATCAGATGACTGGGTCTCTTTTTTGCCTTTGGCTGAGTTTGCTCTTAATAATAGGCTAGCTCTGCCACTTTGATGTCCCGTTTTTCTGTAATTCTGTTTTCCACCCTCGATTTTCTTCAGGACAGACGGAAGCTTCTGTCTGTCCAGGTGTTGACCTCTGTTGTAGCGATGCATCAGATTTGGGACCAGGTAGTGGAGAGGTTGTCCCTCTCTCAGGAGAAGGCCCAGCGTTTTGCTAACCCATAGGACTGATGGTCCTCGGTTTAAAGTGGGGGACTTGGTCTGGTTGTGCTCAAAGAATATTCCTAAGAGAGTAGCAAATCCTAATTTAAGCCTAGGTCATTGGACCTTATAAGATCATGGAGATTTTAAATCCTGTTTCTTTTCGTTTGCTTCTTCCAGGGACATTAAGATCCATAACGTGTTCCACAAGTCCTTGTTGAAGAGGTTTGTTGAGCCAGTGGTTCCTGCTACTGTGCCTCCGACCCTGTTTTGGTTAGGGCAATCTGGAGTATGGTTGGAAAATATTGGATTCTCGTTTTTCTAGACGAAGACTCCATATTTGGTTAAATGGAGAGGTTATGGTCAGAAGACAATTCTTGGGTGGTTTGCTTCGGACACCATGCTAGGAGACTTACCGTGCGGTATCATAGAACTCATCCTGACCGACCTGGTTGCTCAAATGAGGGTTCGGTGACCCCTCCTCAGGGGGGGTACTGTTGTGAATGGGTTTGAGATGAGTCTGAGCAAGGCTCCCTCTGGTGGTTACAAGCGGTACTAGTGAAGATTGTGAGGACTGGGAATCAGGTGTTACTGATTGTCTTAATATAAGGAGTCATTTTTCCCATCAGGGTTGCCGGTGATCAATTGTTCTGGTCTGAATCCTTCATTCCAGTTTCCCTTGTACCTGCTGTGTCGTGTCTGCATCTCCTGCTACCAGATAAGAATTTTTCTTCTTTTGTGTTGTTGCTATTTTTTTGCATTTTGTCCTGCACTTCTTTGGGGGCCTCTGGGTCCCCTCCGGGGCTTCTGCCTTCTCAGTTTAGTTCAGCCACTGAGTTTGTTCTTTTGCTTTTTCCCAGTTTTTTTCAGTGGCTGCTGTTTTGATTTTGTTACACCAGAGAGCTAATTTAGGTGGTAGAGGTCGTGTATCTCAGGTGATTTTGAAATTAGAAGAGTTGGTGTTTTTCAGGGTTTTCTGGGATTGCAGTAAGTACCCTTCCTGTCCTTTTTATTTAGATATTTGGGCCCCAGCTTTGCTCATCTATTTTCTTTCTGTTCAGTATTTCCTCTTGTCTAACCGCCTATTACATGTTTGGGGGCTTTCATTATCTTTGGGGTTCTGCTCCGGGGCAGATAGCTTTCCTATTTCTATCTTTAGGGTAGTTAGTTTCTCAGGCTTGACGAGGCGTCAGGCCAACGTAGGAAGCCCACGGCTGCCTCAGTTGTGGTGTTAGTCAGGTACTGCAATCCCATAGATTCCAACTGCTCTGGTGTATTGCCTTTTTACCTGCACTCCTCAGCTACCGAAACATAACAGTCTTGATTAAATTACTCCTAGAATCTAGAGTCAGAAGAATAGTCTTAGGAGGAGTAATTGGACGTGTCTCTGCTGAGTAAATCCTAGAGAGTGCATCACCTTTCCATTGCGCGATCCTGTCTATAAGAGATGATAAAATTAAATTGGTTTAAGAAAAGATTCCAGCGAGCCTGGCGAGGAGTCAGGCACTTAGCCGACCTGATAAACTCAAGGTTACGATGGTCTGTCAGGACACTATTTGCTGTGCAGCTCCCTGAAGAAGGTGTCTCCATTCTTTGAAGGCGGCAATAATGGCCAACAACTCTCTATTGCCCACATCGTAGTTCCTCTCAGCCGAAGACAACTGCTGAAAAAGAAGGCACAGGGATGCAAGACATTCTTCTCACCTGTTCTCTGAGAGATATAGCTCCAACGGCACAGTCTGAAGCATCCACCTCTTTTATGAAGGCAAGCTCGGGTTGGGATGTACTAGGATAGGTGCAGTGTAAATTTATCTTTAAGACGGGAAAAAGTTTCCCTGGGCTTGGGGAGTCCAGGAAAACCTAGACTCTTTCCGGGTAAGTTGAGTGATAGGTGACACTACCTCAAGAAATTTCAAATGAAACGTCTATAGAAGTTGGCAAACCCGATGAAGCGCTGTACCTCCTTCACATTTCTAGGACTTGGCCAATCCTTGATGGTTTGGGGTTTTTGCTTCCATCCATACTAATTCCTTGTGAGACAGTACATACCCCAGAAATTGAATTTCGGTCCTATGGAATTCACCTTTTCAAGTTTGATGTAAAGATGATTTTGTCTTAGACGTTCCAAGACCATTCTCACATGTCCATGATGTTCCTCGTGGAGTTAGAAAAAATTAGAATATCATCCAAAAATAAATTACCACGAATGTATCTAGGAGATCCCTGAAGATGTCATTCACCAAGTGTTGGAAAGTGGCTGGGGCGGTACTCAGACCAAAAGGCATAACTAGATATTAAAGTGTCCATAGCGTGACCTGAATGCAGTCTTCCATTCATCCCCCAGGTCTAATACGGACAAGTTATAGGCCCCACGAAGATCTAGTTTAGAAAAAATGTTGGCATGTCGCACTCTCTCCAATAACTCAGGGATTAAAGGCAATGGATAACGGTTTTTTTAATAGTAACCTTATTGAGTTCCCTATAGTCTACGCATGGTCCAGAGATCCACTTTCTTCTTTACAAAGAAGATGGTGCACCTGCAGGAATGAAGAGGGGCGTATGAAGCCCTTGGCTAGATTTTCATCTATGTAATCCTTTAAAGCCTTTAGCTCGGCCCCGCCAGGGGGTAGATCTTACCAAAAGGTATCCTGCTCCAGCAATAATTCAATTGGACAATCATATGGATGGTGAGGAGGAAGCTGTCAGCGTTCTTCTTGTCACATAAATCCACAAGTCCTGGTATACAGCTGGTAGTTCAGGGACTGACATGATTCCTTTAGGAACAGAGCAAGCGAAACTTTTGACTCATCTGTTTCTCTGGAAAGTGTAATTCCTTGGTCTCACAGTTAATGTAGGATTCTGACCTGCAGCCATGGTAGCCCTAGAATAATGGGAAAGTGGGGAGAAGAGATAAGCATAAAGGACAGTTTCTCTTGATGATCTTACCCATAAGAACCCTCAAAGGCCTGTTTCCTGATCCACTGGTCCAGAGGTCAGCAGGAGCCATCCACAGTTTCCATCTGTACTGGAGCAGCCTTCTTCACTGAACGTATCCCTGTTTCAGAGCAAAGGAGACTCCATAAAATTTCACTTGCCCCTGAGTCGATCATAGCAGAGCTAGACACCCAACTGAGTCAACCCAGAGTTTGATGGAAAGAAAGCAATGAGAATTGTTTTTCTTACAACTCAGCTGGACACCGCTGAGGAAACTTGAAAAATGGCAGCGTTTACACAGTCAACGTCTCAGAGGTAACGGAGTTTAAGTCCGAGAAATCAAGATCTGTTTGCTGCAGATCTCTCTGAGCCTGAGGCTCGGGCCTGACAGATCCCCTCTCGCAACAAAAACACAATGAATGAGTGCTGCAGTAGTCTACGAGAACGGCTGGGGCAGTTATAATGAAGTGCCCCGACTTACCACAATAAAACATAGATTCTCCTTAAAACGATGTTCCTTGCGTGCATCACTAACCCGACGTTGTAAAGAGTCTACCTGCATGGTTCAGGTTCAGGTTCCCGTGTAATCCTACTCAAAGGTTCCTTAGCTGGAGAGGAAGGTAGGAAAAGGTTAGTACGATTGCTTTCGAACCATCTCTCTTGCCTGCGTTCAGTCAGACGAGTATCAATACGGATGCAGTAGTTAATAAAGTCACCTAACGCAGTGGGGGGGTCGGCACGAGCAAGTTCATCCTTAATCAGTGGAGATAACCCCTTTCAAAAATAGATTTTTTGGCGGAACTGTCCCAGGTGGTATCAAGGGCCCATCTCCTGAAATCCAAGGCATATTCAGCTACCAAGTGCTTACCTTGGCGCAAAGCTAACATGGCTGCTTCAGCTGTTGCACCCTCGATTGGGGTCATCAAACACCTGCCCCATGGCTGAAATAAAATCATCAAGGTGATTCAAACAATCATCCTCAGTCTCAATCAGAGGGTTTGCCCACATTAAAGCCTTGTTGGTAAGCAACATAATTATAGTAAGCACCTTAGATCGTTCAGTGGAAATTGTGAAGCATGTGCAGAAAAAAAAAGATTGCATTGATTAATAAATCCCCCGAATTTCTCACGTTCACCGCCAAAACGAAAAGGGGCAACTTGGGGAATCCCAGCACTCGGGGCTACGGCAGGAGCCTGGACTCGCCCCTCTAGAACCTCAATCCTGGCTCGCAAATCCTGGGTAGTCTGTCCAACCACTTGCAAATTGTGATTATTGAGGTCCTGTAGATTTGTAAAACGGGTCTTTATATTCTGCAAATCTGCAAGGATATTATCAGTCACTCCGCAAAGTTCCTTTATGCGGGCCTCCATTTTCCAGATCTTTTAAGACACGATTACTGGAAGAAAGGAGAGAAAAAAAAACAATAGTGGTTCACCTGTGGCAACACTGCAGAGAGAAAAAAAAATTAAGGAACTGCTCACCTGGAATGGTTGTGAGAAGTCACAACCACTTTCATCACAGAAAGTTTCAACCAGACATCTGATATCCAGAGTTACAGCAGACAAAAAGAGAAAAGAAAGGAAAAAAAAAAAAAAAAAACAATAGTGTTTACCTGTGGTAACACTGCAAAAAGAAAAAACTTAAGGAATTGCTCACCTGGAATGGTTGTGAGAAGTCACAACCACTGTCATCACAGAAAGTACAACCGGACTCTGATATCCACAGTACAGCAGACACAGCCTTCCAGACCCAGCAGACACTAACGTTTTGGCTTCAGAATCTTGTAATGTATTAGTACAGTTCATATAGCGTCTTGTGCTTGGGTGCGATGAAAACACAGGAGTCACAGGTTTGATATAGAAAAGTCCTGTATTACTTCATACAAGTTGGCAGAAATAGTCACACAGTTTGCAGACACAGAAACAGGAGACACAGCAGGCCAGAGTAATCCAAGCTCAGCAATACACTCTCAATACAGATTCAGGATCTTCTTCTCTGTTACCGTAAGTCCATGCAAACGTGGGTCTTTCAAAGAGCAGGTTCAGAGTCCACAAGGCTTCAGATTCCTCAGTAGAATAGCTGGAGTACAAGGTCCAAGGCTTACAGAGTCAAGTCACAGGTTCACTGCAGGCTAGATTCTGAAGCACTGATTGCTCAGCTGTGCTGCTTAAGAAGCAAAGGAGAGAATCAGGGCGGGAACATGCAAGCTGGAAACTCCATTTTGACTGAGGGCAAGATAGCTGCAGCAAGACAGAAAGTAAAATGGCTGACGAACAAACTGAGTTTCAGGAATATATACATAGAACCTTACATTAGTAGAGTTGTGCTTTTCAGGGTTTTTGGGATTGCAGTAAGTGCCCTTCCTATCCTTTTCTATTTAGTTAGTTTGGGCCCCAGCGTTTGCTCATACTATTTTCTGTCTGTGTCAGTATTTCTTCTTGTCTAACCGCCATTACATGTTTGGGGCTTCTATTATCTTTGGGGTTTCTGCTCCGGGGCAGATAGCTTTCCTATTTCTATCTTTAGGTGTAGTTAGTTTCTCAGGCTGTGACGAGGCGTCTAGGACCAACGTAGGAACGCTCCATGGCTGCCTCTAGTTGTGGTGGTTAGTCAGGGTACTGCAATCTCATAGATTCCAACTAGCTCTGGTGTATTGCCTTTTTACCTGCACTCCTCAGTTACCGAAACATAACAGTCCGTGCTTTCTTCTTGTCTAACCTCCATTTCATTTTTGGGGGCTTCCTATTTTCTTTGGGGATCTGCTCCGGGGCAGATAGCTTCATCTCTCTGCCTTTAGTGTAGTTATCTCTCAGGCTGTGACGAGGCGTCTAGGATCAACGTAGGAACCTCCACGGCTACCTCTAGTTGTGTGGTTAGTTCAGGTTACTGCAATCCAATAGGTTCCAGCCTCTCTGGTGTATTGCCATTTTTGCTTTTTCTCCTCAGCTACCTAAACATAACACAAGACATTCTTCAGCCAGTGGAAGAAGTGGAGGAAAAGATCAACACTAGAGATAAGCGACTTTGCCTCCGGAGGGTCGAGTCGGGTTTCGTGAAACCCGACTTTCTCAAAAGTCGAGTCGAACGAAATCGGCCGACTATCGGGAAAAGTCGGAGGTCCGACTGAAACACAAAACCCAATGCAAGTCAATGGGAAGCAAAGTCGGCAGAGAGTGGAGACAGTAAACACACCTACAGTGCCCATTCCAATGCCAACGACATCAATTCTATTACTTAAGCTTGTCAACCTTAATTTACTTTATAATAATAGTTACGCATTGAAAACTGGGGTTTATTTGGCTAAAGTTGTGGGCGGTAGTGCTGGCTCCAGGTTTTCGTGTGCCCCGAGCCAAAAAAGTGTCAGTGGGCCCCTTTAACACATACCACAATTCATGATGCTCCGATACGGCAGAGAAATATAGGTATAGTACAATGACAAATACTTCACTTCTTACATTACATGACTGATATCTATTTTAAATTCTACAATAGCTCAAAAAACAGACAGTATTCCTCCATACAGTATTATGGGCAACACATAGTGCACCATACAGAATAATGAGCCCCATATATTGCTCCATACAGAATAATTTGGTCCCATATAATGTTCCATACAGTATATGATAAGCTCCACATAATCCTACAGCAGTGATTTTCAACCTTTTTTGAGCCGCGCACACTTTTTATACTTAGAAAATCCTGGGGCACACCACCAACCAAAATAGCACAAAATGACACTAAAACAGTCATATTATACATATAGTTAATAATATAGAAGCTTTCCCCACGGCACACCCGACCATGTGTTGCGGCACACTAGTGTGCCGCAGAACACTGGTTGAAAATCACTGTCCTACAGTATATGATGGTCCCCATATAATGTGCATACAGTATAGGACGGTCCCCATAGAGTAGAATGAGCCCCACATATTGCTCCATACAGTATAATGAGTCGCATATAAAGCTCCATACAGTATATGATGGGCCCCATATATTGCTCCATACAGAATATGCCCCATAGGTGTCCTTCTAGACTCCGGAGAGTGTGGACATGCCTGTCTGCTCTCTGCAAGACGGAGGGATAGAGGAGATAATACTGGCACCGTGCTACTGGCAGACAATTGCAGCAGCAGCTACTCAGTTTGTTTGTTTCTGTTTGACTTTCTTTTGGACTTTCTTTTGGACTTTCTTTTGGGCTTTCTTTTGGACCCTGGGAACTTTGATTGACCTCTAACTTTAAACCCTTTAACCCTAACTTTAACTTTGATGGATGTTTTACACCTGTTGATCGCACTGTGGATATTTTACACCCTGCGGATCGCACTGTTCCTGCATGACGGACCATTGTGGGAAGGTGCCCTTGACCACGCAGCTCTGGATCGGCACTCAGATCTGCCACTACTACGTACATCACCCACAGGTGCATGCAACTCCTAAATGGATACATGTGATGCGCAGTTATTATCACCCTTGGACATGAATCTAATGCAGCCTCTGTCAGCTATAGTTCCGCAATACACAGAGCTTCTACCTTGTTGGTTACTGAAGCAGTCAGTTTCAGTTCCAAAGTTCGATCAATATGTTAAATGTGCAACAAGGGACAGCAGTATATTGGATCTACTCTATGCAAATGTTAAAGATGCCTATTCATCGTCTGCATTACCCCCCCTGGGAAATCTGACCACAACCTCATACTATTGTCTCCATCTTATCAACCTGTTGTCAGCAAGCAACCAGCGACAATAAAACTAATCAGGAAGTGGTCTCCTGCAGCTGAGGAGGCCCTGCAAGACTGCTTTGACCTCACAGACTGGGAGGTGATATGCGACAGAGGAGAGCATGATGATGTAAATGATATTATTGGGAGAGTAACTGATTACATAAATTTTTGTACTGATACTGTAGTACCAGTTAAAAAGATTCGATGTTATGCAAATAACAAGCCTTGGATTACAAAAGAATTGAAATACTTACTAAATGACAAAAAAATGGCATTTAAAATGAAGGATACTAAGAAACTGAAATTGATTCAAAGGAACTTAAAGGGAAAATTAAGAATGCCCGTGAGGCGTTCTGAATTAAATTAGAAAATAAACTGTCACACAACAATTCCAAGGAAGTGTGGTCGGGCATGAAGCAGTTAACTGAGTTTAAGGCAAGGCCAGAGTGTGCGGAAGTGGCTCTGCCCATGGCTAATGAAATGAACGAGTTTTTAAACAGATTTACCAACACATGTGTTGCATCATCAGGAATGAGGGATGGAGGTGAGGAAAGATCGCAGCATTGACTTTGGGTGATAAACTGTCCGCTTTCACTGTCTCCCCAAGCGATGTGAGAAAACAGTTTCGTAAACTAGTCATTGGGAAAGCAGCTGGGCCTGATGGCCTCAGTCCACGTGTCCTAAAAGTGTGTGCAAACCAACTGTGTAATGTCTTTCAGCACCTGTTTAACAGGAGCCTACAATCTCAGAGAATACCAGTGCTGTGGAAGACCACCTGCCTGGTGCCGGTTCCCAAGATCACCTTTCCAACTTCCCTACACGACTATGCTATGAAGTCGTTGAGAGAATAGTACTTGCCTACTTGTGCCCGAGGGTGAGGACTACACTGACCCCCTGCAGTTTGCGTACCAGCAGAGATTGGGGGTGGATGATGCTGTAGTGTCTCTGCTACATACAATACACTCATTCTTGGACAATGATGGAACTGCAGTGCGCGCCATGTTCTTTGACTTCTCTAGTGCTTTCAATACCTTACAGCCGCTCTTATTACGAAATAAGTTGACTGATATGGCAGTGGACGAGGGATGGTGAACTGGATAAGCGACTACCTGACGGACAGGCCGCAATTTGTAAGGAGGGGAGGTGGTATCTGGCAGTGTACGGAGCAGTGTTGGAGCCCCTCAGGGTACAGTGCTGTCACCCTTCCTCTTCACATTGTATACAGCTGACTTTCAGTATAAATTCGACTTCTGTCACCTCCAAAAATTCTCAGATGACTTAGTGATTGTAGGGGGCATTGCGGGAGACCAGGGGGAGGAGGATATAGAAGGGTGGTTTCTGATTTTGTGGATTGGTGCCAGACTAACTGTCTAGAAGTAAATGTGAAGAAAACCAAGGAGATGGTGGTGAGTTATAGAAGGAAAAAGGATAATTACTTACCGATCACTATTGCTGGCCAGGAGGTGGAGATGGTTGAGAGCTACAAATATTGGGGGTTCACATTGACAGCAAACTTGATTGGAGGTGTCATACAGAGAAGGTTCACAACAAGGGAATGAGCAGACTGTACTTTCTGCGGAAGCTCAGGTCTTTCAATGTGTTCAGTAAAATGCTGGAAATGATCTACCAGTCCGTTGTAGCAAGCGCCATCTTTTTTGCTATCATTTGCTGGGGCAGTAGTGTGCGAGTAGCTGACACTAATATGCTCAACAAACTTATCAAGAAGGCAAGTGCAGCAGTTGGCCTCCATCTTGACTCTTTTGAGGAAGTAGTGGAGGATAGGATTCAAAAGAAGTGCAGGGCTATACTGAACAATAATACACACCCGCTATACGAGCTGTTCTTGAATCAGAAGAGCACATTCAGCAGCCGTCTAATTCTACTAAGGTGCAAGAAGGAGAAATTCAGGAAATCGTTTGTGCCTACCGCTATGGGATGTATAACAATTCACTAAGGGTGAAAGATGGCTACAACCTAGGGCTGGCGCACTAATGGAAATGATCAAAGATTTGTGTACCTTTGTTTGTTACGTATTGTGGCTAGTCATGTGCAAGATCTAGTAATTAATCTATGTAATGCTGTTTGTATTGTTTTGTTTGTAATGCTGTTGTAACGCTGCTGTGATACCATAATTTCCCTCGGATGAATAAAGTGTATCATATCATATGTGCTCCATATGATGCTCCATACCCTATATGATGTCCCATAAATACTGAACCCCATATGATGCTCCAGTATATGATGGGCCCCATGGATGATGCTCCAGTGTATGATGGGCCTATATAATGCTCCATATATAATGGGCCCCATATGATGCTGCAATATATGATGGGCCCTATGGATGATGCTCCAGTGTATGATGGGCCTATACACTGTGTGCAGAATTATTAGGCAAATGAGTATTTTGATCACATCATCCTTTTTATACATGTTGTCCTACTCCAAGCTGTATAGGCTTGAAAGCCAACTGCCAATTATGTAAATCAGTTGGTTTGCATCTCTGTAATGAGGAGGGGTGTGGTCTAATGACATCAACACCCTATATAAGGTGTGCTTAATTATTAGGCAACTTCCTTTCCTTTGGCAAAAATGGGTCAGAAGAGAGATTTGTCGGACTCTGAAAAGTCAAAAATTGTGAGATGTCTTGCAGAGGGATGCAGCAGTCTTGAAATTGCCAAACTTTTGAAGCGTGATCACTGAACAATCAAGCGTTTCATGGCAAATAGCCAACAGGGTCGCAAGAAGTCAGTTGATAAAAAAAGGCTCAAAATAACTGCCCATGATTTGAGGAAAATCAAGCGTGAAGCTGCCAAGATGCCATTTGCCACCAGTTTTGCCATATTTCAGAGCTGCAACGTTACTGGAGTATCAAAAAGCACAAGGTGTGCCATACTCAGGGACATGGCCAAGGTAAGGAAGACCACCTTTGAACAAGAAACATAAGATAAAATGTCAAAACTGGGCCAAGAAATATCTTAAGACTGATTTTTCTAAGGTTTTATGGACTGATGAAATGAGAGTGACTCTTGATGGGCCAGATGGATGGGCCCGAGGCTGGATCAGTAAAGGCATAGAGCTCCACTCTGACGCCAGCAAGGTGGAGGTGGGGTACTGGTATGGGCTGGTATCATCAAAGATGAACTTGTGGACCTTTTCAGTTGAGGATGGAGTGAAGCTCAACTCCCAGACCTACTGCCAGTTTCTGGAAGACACCTTCTTCAAGCAGTGGTACAGGAAGAAGTCGGTATTGTTCAAGAAAAACATGATTTTCATGCAGGACAATGCTCCATCACATGCATCCAAATACTCCACAGCGTGGCTGCCCAGTAAAGGTCTAAAAGAAGAAAAAATAATGACATGGCCCCCTTGTTCACCTGATCTGAACCCCATTGAGAACCTGTGGTCCCTCATAAAATGTGAGATCTACAGGGAGGGAAAACATTACACCTCTCGGAACAGTATCTGGGAGGCTGTGGTGGCTGCTGCACGCAAAGTTGATCATAAACAGATCAAGCAACTGACAGAATCTATGGATGGAAGGCTTTTGAGTAGTGTTGAGCGATATTGCTCGATATCTAAAAATATCGTATCGAAATTGTATCGCCGATAGCACTAAATATCGTCGATATCCGATTTCGATACCGGAAGTCCCATGTAAGTCTATGGAACAAAATATCGCAACAAAAAAAAACCCTTTCTTTCGTTGTAAACACAAAATATACACACATAGAATACATATATATATATATATACATGTCATTGTGACATATATATATATACATATATTTATAGTTTTATACACTTCTACATAGTAAAATAGACTCTGATTCAATTGCCGGGTAAAGCCGTGACATACCCCATAGAAGTCGACGGGCTCGGTGCCGAGTACCCCCAAAACCTCTGGCTCTGTGCGACTCAACTTGGGCGTCACGAACAGGATTCTGTAGCTCGCTATAAGCGAGTCCTGTGTGCCTGAATTGAACTGGTTTTGTGCTTGAGAATTGCTAAAATCATCAGAGAATGTATTTGCCATTTTTCCGCCATATCTGCGTCACGACGAGGCACTGGTGAAGAAGAAGGGCGTGCTCTTCATGGTGTACACTCACTCAGTGACGCGATAACGATGGCTCTAAATGGTACTGCAATGTAAGATCGTGCCCCACAGCTCTTCAGTTCCGCCTCCTCATCCTCCTCAGTGTGCGGAAACTAACACGAAGGTCCCGCCTCCCTACAAAAGAGGGGCCCTCTCCAGATGCTAATGACACATGTGACTTGGCAGAGATGGCTAATGGACACGAGCAGAAGTGTGAAGGGATGGAGCAGTCAGAGCTCTCCCCCCACGGAAGCGACCCGATCGCCACGGAACCACCGTTGGGCACCCGGCCTGGAAACCCTCCTACGCTGCAAGAAGCGGAGGATACCCTAAGAGGCCTGGCCCGGCACCGGAGGAGGTCGCCAGGATGGAAGCGAGCTGGCGTGCCCTAAAACTAAACTTGGAGCGGCGCCAATCCCTCTTACCTGAAGTGTCTGTACCGGAAGGTGAGGCACCCGTTCTAGTAGAGGAGTCCTTGCAATGTGATCCGTTGACGTTGTCGCAGTGGAGGCACCCGTTCGTGCAAAAAACGCTGCACCGGCAGCACCCCAGATCCCGCTGTCTGCCCCCGTCGCTGAGACAGAAGAAGCGACACCCGTCCTCATGGAGGAGGCCGCGCAGGCACCAGAGGTCTACCTGTCTGTACCGGAGCCCCGACTGTCATCTGTTCCAGAGCCGGCTGCTTCCTCCGCAGGTGAGCGCCGCCAGGACTGGGGGGCGCCAGGAGAGCTGCCGCAAACCGGACACTGTAAGCTGCAGTTTGATGGTGGAGACATGGAGCAGCTGGTGGAGGAGAATTACAACCGGCGTCAGGAGGAAGAGTGGAGACGTTGGGAGCGGGAAGCAGAGCGACAAAGGGAGCAGCGAGAATCCCAAAAACTTCGCCAACGTCAGCTGGAGAAGGACCGGGCAGATAAGGACCGGATGAGAAAGGATAAAGGAACCCTGTGTGAGCCGCGGCGTAAGGGTGCAGTACGGAGCTTTAAATTGAAAGGTGGTTGGGGCTTCATCCAGGAGCCTGGACTTTATTTAGAAGTTTTTGTGAACCGGCGGGACGTGGAGGCTCACCTCCCAGAAGGACACCCGGGGAGGGACCTGTTGCCAGGAGACTTGGTGACTTACACCCGACACTGGGGTTACAATGGATGGTACGCCCTAAATGTTACCAGGTGCGACCCCTACTCCCCAGAGTGTCAGGAACCTGTGAGACCCTCGGAGCCTTCAGCCTCCCACATCCAGGCCTCTGCAAAAGTGCCCACCCCACGCCGTAAATCTCCCAAGCCTCCCTCAGTGGTCTCCTCAGCAGCCCCAGCTATGGACATGATAAGTATAGCTGGCCCGTACCCGGCGCCTGTTAGGCCCCCTGGGGTTCGTTCAGTCCGGGACATAGGGTTCCAGACCCGGAGGGAGATGAAAGAGGTGGCCACACAGACCCAGATAGCGGGTCACGACTTGACTGTACAGGCCACACGACGTCATCAGGTCCTGGTGGTCCTTGGTGCCTCGGATGTTTGGCAAGCATCAGAAGAGTACCAGGTGGTACCTGGAACACCCCTGCCAAAGAATTATAAATAACCCGGACAGGGTCCCTGTATGTAAATAGTTAAATTGTTTATGTACCCGGACGGGTGAATGTTCATAAAAAAGTTTTTTAATTTAATAAAAAAAAAAAAAACACAGTTTTCATTACTTTTATTACAGTCTCATCCTGCGACGCCATCGATCTCCTGTAAAAAAATGAAAAAAAAAAAAAAAAAGTATACCACCTGACCGACGCAGTCATAGTAACGAGTGTCCCACGACGATCCAGCTCTGCTACATCAGAATGACAAGCAGAGCCTGTCATCCCGGCGCAGCACAGCTGATTACCTGCTTCCCCGGCGGTGATGTCATCGGACTGGTTTACGGCCGGGATTACCCTGCAGTCACTGCAGTTATCGCGAAAAACTGCATGTGACCGCCAGGGAGAAGATAATGGCGGCCATCAAGCTGTCCAGGACGTGACCACCGGAGATCTTCTGCCAGGTAAGTGCTGCTGACTCCTGACAGGCCCGACCGACGGACACTCACAGTGACAGTGACAAATCCGATTCCAGTATTCGATAAGACGAAAATATCGAAACGAATTATCGAAAGGCCGATAGAGCTAATATCGGCCGATAGCCGATATTTGCATTATCGTATCGCTCAACACTACTTTTGAGCGTCATCGTAAAGAAAGGTGGCTATGTTGGTCACTGAATTTTTTATTTTTTTTGAATGTCAAAATGTTTATTTCTAAATTTTGTGTTGTTATATTGCTTTAACTGGTGAAAATAAACACGTAAGATGGGTATATATTTGGTTTTATTAAGTTGCCTAATAATTCTGCACAGTAATAGTTACCTGCACAAACAGATATCCTCCTAAGATAGCCAAATCTAAAAAAAATCCCACTCCAACTGACAAAAATCTTAAGCTTTGATATTTCTGAGTAGTTTGGGTTTATTGAGAACATACCGTATATACTCGTGTATAAGCCGACCCGTGTATAAGCCGACTCCCCTAATTTTGCCACAAAAAACTGGGAAAAATTATTGACTCATGTATAAGCCGGGCGTATAAACTGCCCTCCTGCACTGTGCTGCCCCCGTCCTGCTCCTTGCTCCCCCATCCAGCTCTGTGCTCCCCCATTCTCCTCTGTACTCCCCCCTCCTGCTCCGTCCTCCGCTGTGCCCTCCATCCTCCCCTGTCCTGCTCCATGCTTCCCCCGTCCTCCTCCACGCTTCCCCCGTCCACCGATCTCCCCCCCGTCCTGCTCCATGCTTCCCCGTCCTCCGTTCTCCCCCGTCTTCCTCTATGCTTCCCCCGTCCTCCTCTATGCTTTCCCCGTCCACCGATCTCCCCCCCAGTCCTGTTCCATGCTTCCCCGTCCTCCGTTCTCCCCCTGTCCTCCTCCATGCTTCCCCCGTCCTGCTCCAGCTTCCCCCGTCCTCCTCTATGCTTCCCCGTCCACCGTTCCCCCCCCCGTCCTGTTCCGTGCTCCTTGTCCTCTCCTCCATCATACTCACCCCTCCACGTGCCATCGCTGAGGGTCCCTGCAATCCTGCGTTCTCCCTGTCTTCCTGCAGCTCTCTCCAGCACTGAGCGGTGATGTAATACCGCTCATTAAGGCCATGAATATGGAGGCGACGCCCATGGGAGTGGCGTCGCGTCCATATTACATGACCTTAATGAGCGGGTATTACGTCACCGCTCAGTGCTGAAGAGCTGCAGGAAGCAAGGGAGAAAGCAGGATTGCAGGGACCCTCAGCGATGGCACGGGGAGGGGTGAGTATGATCCCAGCCACCGGCTCCTGCCGCGGTATCCCCTCCCCCGCTGGTTTCTGCCCTATGACTCGTGTATAAGCCGAGGGGGCATTTTCAGCACGAAAAAAGGTGCTGAAAATCTCGGCTTATACACGAGTATATACGGTAGTTGTTGTTCAATAATAAAAATAATCCTCTCAAATACAACTTGCCTAATAATTATGCAAACAGTGTATAATGCTCCATATATAATGGGCCCCATTTATAATGCTCCAGTGTATAATGGGCCCCGTATATGATGCTTCAGTGTATGATGGGCCCCATTTATAATGCTCCACTGTATGATGGGCCCTATGGATGATGCTCCAGTGTATGATGGGCCTATATAATGCTCCATATATAATGGGCATTATATAGGCCCCATGATGATGCTCCAGTGTATGATGGGCCTATATAATGCTCCATATATAATGGGCCGCATTTATAACATGATGCTCCAGTGTATGATGGGCCTTTTATAATGCTCCATATATATAATGGGCCTCATTTATAATGCTCCAGTGTATAATGGGCCCTATCTATGATGCTCCAGTATATGATGGGCCCCATGGATGATGCTCCAGTGTATGATGGGACACATTTATAATGCTCCAGTGTATGATGGGCCCCATGCATGATGCTCCAGTGTATGATGGGCCTATATAATGCTCCATATATAATGGGCCCCATTTATGATGCTCCAGTGTATAATGGGCCCCGTATATGATGATCCAGTGTATGATAGGCCTATATAATGCTCCATATATAATGGGCCCCATATGATGCTCCAGTATATGATGGGCCCCATGGATGATGCTCCAGTGTATGATGGGCCTATATAATGCTCCATATATAATGGGCCCCATTTATGATGCTCCAGTGTATAATGGGCCCCGTATATGATGATCCAGTGTATGATGGGCCTATATAATGCTCCATATATAATGGGCCCCATATGATGCTCCAGTATATGATGGGCCCCATGGATGATGCTCCAGTGTATGATGGGCCTATATAATGCTCCATATATAATGGGCCCCATATGATGCTCCAGTGTATGATGGGCCTATATAATGCTCCATATATAATGTGCCCCATTTATAATGCTCCGTGTATAATGGGCCCTGTATATGATGCTCCAGTGTATGATGGGCCACATTTATAATGCTCCAGTGTATGATGGGCCCCATGCATGATGCTCCAGTGTATGATGGGCCTATATATTGCTCCATATATAATGGGCCCCATATGATGATCCAGTATATGATGGGCCCCATGGATGATGCTCCAGTGTATGATGTGCCTATATAATGCTCCATATATAATGGGCCCC
>JARQOD010012165.1:0-20710 GCA_033576555.1 Oophaga sylvatica | reverse complement strand
AAGAAAGGGCAAAAAAAAAAAAAGCAAAAAATTTATCTTTTAAAAGCAGAAGATGCGGGAAAAATCAGAAAGTTTCCCAAAGTAAAACCAAAAACCCAAAAAGTTAGAAAAAAAAAATTGATCCCCCGGAAACCCCCTGATGGGAGGGAAACCCCCCTTTTAAAAGGGCCCTTGAAACTCCTGATTCCCAATCTTCAAAATTTTATTGAATGGTTCAAAAAGTTTGAACCCCCCGGGGGATTTTGCCAAAATTTCTTTTCCCTAACACATTCAAAAACAGGTATACAGTGTTCCCCAGGGACTTTATCACCGGGCTCTTTTTAAAGTGTCGGGGAAAGGAAATCTAGTAACAACAGGACATTAACAGGGGACCTCTGTAAAAAAGGTAAGGTTTACGTTACCCCCCATGACTTTTAAAACCGGGAGCTCGTATATAGGGGCAGGAAAGGGGAAAACGGATTTAAAGGGACATTTTAAAAGGGGGGCTTTTTCACATTACACAAAAAAGTGAAAGTGTCAATAACCACGGGGATTTCCCCGGGGGGGTTTTCTGTAGCTAAATCTTTTATTTTTCATCAATTTGCCGTCACCCCTTTTTTCCCAGCAAGGACTTTTCTCATGTTTTGGGGGGGCGAGGGAAACGGCAAAAACGGCAATACAACAACAGGTTGAAACTACTGATTGCTACCCTGCTAACCACAACAAAGGGAGCCGGGAGGTTCCCCTTGGTCCTAGCGCCTCGTACAGCCTGAAGGACAAATACCCTAAAATAGAAAAGGAAAGCTATCCCCCGGAGCGTCCCAAAGAACATAAAGCCCCCAAACATTAATGGCGGTTAAAAAAGGAAATCAGACACAGACAGAAATAGTTTGAGCAAACGTGGGCCAATAAAAAGGAAGGACCTTACTGCATCCAAAAAACCCAAAAAAAAAATCCAAAACTCTACAATTGCAAAAACACCTGAATCACACGCCTCTACTGTTATGTTTGGTAACTGGGGATGCAGAAAAAAATGCAATACACCAAGATTGGGAAATTATGAGATTGCAGACCCGACTAACCACACAACTAAGGCAGGGTAGGTTCCTACTTGGCCCCAGACGCCTCTTTTCAGCCTGAAAACTAACAAACACCAAAAGATGAAAAGGAAAGCTTCTGCCCCAGCAATCCCCAAAGAAATAGAAACCCCCCAAAAATGAAGGGTGTTTTTAAAAAAAGAAATACTGACACAGACAGAAAATAGTATAGCAAACGTTGGGGCCCAAACTAACTAAATAAAAAGGATAGGAGGGTACTTTACTGCAATCCCAAAAAACCCCGCAAAACCCAACTCACTAATTTCAAAAACACCTAGATCCAACCTCCCCCCACCAAAAATTTGTTTTCGGTGCAAAAAAACCAAAACGCAGCCACTGAAGAAACTGGGAAAAAAAAAAGTACAAACATCATGGGGAACAAACTGAGAGGGGAAAAGCCCCCGGATGGGCCCAAAGGCCCCCCCGGAAATGCAGGACAAAATGCAAAAAAAAAAAGCCAAAAAAAAAAAAGAAATTCTTTTCTGTTAGCGAGATGCAACACGACACAGAGGGTCAAGGGAAACAGGGAAACATGGAGTGGCCAACAATTTATCACCGGGAACCCTGATGGAAGGCGCCCCTTAATAAACCATCAGAACACCTTTTCCCCCCCCTCACAATCTTCACTGGAAGTCCAGTAAAAGCTTTAACCAAGAGGGACCTCTGCCGAAACCCTTTTAAGTCATTTACAACAGTACCCCCCCTTGAGGGGGTCACCCAAACCCCCACTTGAGCACCAGGTCGGTCAGGGTATTCATGTTTCCACGGAAGTCTCCTAATGGGTCCGAACAAACACCCAAAAATTGTCTTCCTCCATTGAGACAAGAAAAATGATCACCGAAACCTCGGGAGGAACCTCCCTTATATCAACCATCCTGATCCAATTGCCATTCCCCTAAAAGGTTCAGTAAGTCTATAACCACCGAAGGGAGCCTCTGTCAGAAACCATCTCTAGACATTCACTTTGCAACCGTGATAAATGAGCTTGGTGGGGCAGGGATCAGTCTCCTTCATGGAGCCGAAGCAAACACCCAAATTGCCCCACATAACCTCTACACTAACCAAAAACTGGGGGTTTCCGTCTAAAAAAACAAATTCCCAAAATTTTCTCAACCCATACTCCAGATTGCCCCAACCAAAACAGGGTCAGGAGGGGACATAGTAGGAACCACTGGGTCAACAAAACCCCTTCAAAAAGGACTTTTTGGACACGTTTGGATCTTAAATGTCCTGGGAAAAAGCAAAAAAAAAAAGAAAAAAGGTTAAAATCTCCAAATTTATAAGGTCCAATAACCTAGGGGTTAAATTTAGGAGACCACCCCATGGAATATTTTTTGAGGGCAACCAGACCAAGCCCCCCCTTTTAAAAAGAGGACCCCCAGTCCTATCCGGAGCAAAAAGGGGGGCCCCTCCGAGGAGGGGCAACCCCTCCCTACCTGGTCCCCAAATCTGTTGCATACCTCCCAACAGAGTCAACACCGGCAAAAGAACCTCCGTCTGTCCCCGAAGAAAACGAGGGGGGGAAACCCCGAATTACAAAAAAGGAGACATCAAAGTGGCAGGGAGCCCTATTTTTAAGAGCAAACTCACAAAGGCAAAAAAGAGCCCCCAGCCCCTGATCAGCAAACCAAAGCATCTTAGAGAAGCTCCAATGTCTGGGTCTCCAGTTTGACGGGGGGCGAGGAAAAAAACGCCGGGGGAAAAGAAAATTTTGAACCCCAAAATTTTGAAAAAAAAGGCCCCCAAAACCCTTTGAAACAAAGGGGACTCCTCTGTCAGACACAATGTCTCAAAATCCCGGGTTTAAACAAAACCACGGCTAAGGAACAAAGGCCCCAAATTAGAGGGGAAGGAAATTTTGGGTAATGGACAAGAGTTCATTTTGGAAAACCTACACAATTCCCCCGATAGGGTCATCCTAAAACAGGGAGGTGGAAAAAAAACCAAAGATTAGGTCCAGGTCCTTTTGGGACAGGGAATGGCATCACAAACCCTAGAGGGAGCAAGGTTGGAGCGAGAGAAGTCCCCCAGGACGCAAAATTCCCTACTTTACAGACAAGGTAGGCCACCCAAAAAAGGGCCGAAACCAATCTCTGGCCAAAAAATCCGGGGTGACCGGCCAGCGCGGAACATAATCCAGAATCACACCTTTTTTTTCCCCTGGGCCGGGGCAAACAATTTCCCAAAGGCAGCGCCGGGCTTTTCCCCTGACACCCCTCCAGACCCGTTCAAAGGGCGGGATGGGGAAAAAAACTATACCCTCTTAAAAATAACAAAGATCAGATAACCAGGAAGGGCCCCCGGGAAAACTCTCGAGGGGCACCCCTTAACATTCTTAGTGCCAGGAAGAAAAAGAAACCCAAAATTAAAAGGTGAAAAACAAGGCCCCCGGGCCCGGGGCTGATTAGTCGCTGGCAGATTCCAGATAAACCTTTTTCTTTTGCCGTAAGGCCCCCACCTGATTTTGTCCCCCCCCCAAATTTTCTCCACTCTTCAAAAGCCCACTTCAGGCCAAAAAACCCCGATTCCCCCACGCTAATTACTTCAGTAGGAAAATTTTCAAAAAAAAAGCACAAGGGTTCTTTTAGGATCTCTGGTCTCTTTGGGACAAAACGGCCCCCGCCCCAATTTCAGGGGCATCCCCCCCTAAATGGTAGAAAAAACACGGCCCGTAAAAACAGGAGCAGAAGTGAATCTCTGTTTAAATTCCTGAAATGCAGAGACGCCCAAGCCAATTCACCACATCAGAACCCTTTTTTGGTCAAACATTAAAAGGTTTTTAACAATAACCCGGAAAATTTTCCATTAAAAATTTCGAAAAAATTGGGAAAAGCCCAAAAATCTTTATAGCCTTTAAAGAATAGGTTGGACCCCAAACACAGATGGGCCGAACCTTGCCCGGGGCCATTTTAATAACAGAGGGGCAAAATGAAACCAAAAATGGATCCCTGTCGCCAAAAAGACACTTGATCCCTTCCATAAGGCATTCCCCTCCAAAAAACGGGGTACGTTTGAACAGTTTCACATGAGTCCCACATTGGAAAAACAAGAAAAATCCAAATAAACAAACAGAAATTTATCCACAAAATCCCTGAAAAAATCTTCATGAAGGACTGGAAGACAAAGGGCATTAGGGGCCCAAAGGGGATCACAAGGTATCAAAATCCCCTCAGGGTTTAAAAGCCTCTTCCATTATCCCCGGCTTAATGGAAAAAATGAAAACAACTTCAAAAAAAAAAATGCCCCGCAAAAATGAATGCTGAATACTTGGGATTAAAAGGGAAAACAAACATATTTTTTGACGTCTTACGGATAAAGGAAATCTAAGGCCTCGCTGAAGCAATATAAACAAAAGAACAAAGAAACACCAAACAGTCCCAAATAATTGCTTAAAAAAGTTTTTTTAAAAAAAAAACGGGAGGAAAAAGGGGGGGGTTTTTTGGGCCCCCAACAATTAACACATGTGGGACAAAGGACGCACATGGATAAAAAATAGAAAATTAAGTCAAAGTGATGTTAAAAACATCTCCCCAACTATAAACAACAGGTCATTTGGTAAAAAACAAGATGGTAAAAAAATGCAAAAAATGTGTCATGTCAAATAAATTGTGGGGTTCGCATGAGCCATTGAAAGTGCATTGAAAGTGCAAAACAATACCAATACATGGGCAATGCCAAAAAAAAGAGGTCAGTGCCAAGAGTAGTTACCTGTGGAAAGGCGAGAACACCTGTGCTCCACCCCCTGAGGTCAAGCTTGGTAAACCAAAAAAGCATTTTTCACCCTAAAAAAAATCAAAAAAAAGGTAAGGTAATGATATTTCACAGAATATTGTTCAAAAACGTAATCATACACGGCCTTTTGAAACCCCTTTTTGGCCCCCAAAAAAAAAAACGGACCTAAGGGAAGGGGGTTTTGATTACCCTTCTCCAATGACTCCTTTAATAAGAGCATGCCATGTTAGGGACAACAAGTTAAAAAGGGGACCCTTTTGGAATTTACTACCAGGCACTAATTCAATAGGCGTCATGCTCCTATGGGGGGCAAGGATCAGATTTCTTTCGCAAACACATAGAAAAATCAATCAAAAAGTCAGGAACATCCGGGCCCGGGGGGAGGCAGAAAAAAAGGAGTGTTGGTATAACACTTGGCAGCCCCAAATGGTTAAGACACAGTTTTCCCAAAACCAAACGGGTTAGAGAGTAAACCCAAGGGGAAAACCCAGTACGAAATATCATCAGATTACAGAACCAAAAAATTTGCAGCACTCCTGATGATTTGGTTCCACCCTCATTATACCTGGTGAGAACTGGGTTTATTCCAGCCAAAGGGGGAGAAACGATCCCCCTAGGGGAAAGACTTCTGAGGGGGATCAGGGGAAACCCCCAACGTTAGCAAAATCAAATCCCTCAGGTTAATAGCTGCCCAAAACAACGAAACCTGACGAAAAAGGGGGACAGGAGCTTTTCAGAGTGACAGTTAATAAAAACTTAGTTGAACATACCCCAAAACAACTAGCGTGCAAAAGTCTTCCCCGCCTTTTTGGGGAACGAAAAGCATGAGAAACAAACCCCATTGCCTTCGAAAACCTGACCGGGGGCCCCCAAAATCCTCTTACATGATGGGTTTAGAATGGGGGCCAAGGGGAACATTTCCACCATACTTTCTCCCCTCACCAAACGTCTTCAATTTGAATCGTAAGAATAGAATCATTGGACCGGGGGAAGGGGGAAAACACCCTAACTCCTTTACATTATCAAAAGACCCCTTTTGAAAAAGGCCCCAAAGCTCGTCATTCCCTTGGCAGGGTCCCCCCCTACGAATCTTGACAGATAACTCAGCGTCATCAACCCCTGATTAAGCCAACAAGGGTTTTCAGTTTATCAGTGAATTAGGGTCTCGACAAAACGCCTGAAAAAAAGCACAAAATCCCCAAAACAGGATCCCCAGGTGCAGGGAAAAAGCCCAATCCTAGGATCGCCGCGCGGGGAGAGATGATAATTTAACCTGTGCGCGCTTCCCGAGGACTTAGATTCAAAGGAAAAAACAATTTTTCAATTATTTTTGAAATCGAAAATTTGCTCTCCCCCCAAAAAAAAAAACTGCATGGGAATCCTAGGGCCCCAAAAAAGGGAACCTGCAAGAAGGGAGCAATACCTAACCCCAGTGGCAAGCTGTCCCACCGGCCCGACACTGTGCAAAACTCCAGAAGAAAAAATCCCCCCCAGAAACCCGAGATACAGGGGGAAAAAAAAATGCAACAAACAGAAAAATACTCGCAATTTAAAAACCGTTTTTTTTTCAAATATTTTTCCCTTCTGGAGTACCATAAAAACTTTAAATTTTGGGCCCGTGATACTTTTTAGTTTCGTAACTGAGGATGCGGGCAAAATAGGAAATACACCAGAGCATTTGGGAATCATGAGATTGCAGTACCCGACTAACCCCCACAACTAGAGGCACCGGGGGCTTTCCCTACTTGGTCCTAGACGCCTCGTCCAGCCTGAAAAACCTAATACACCTAAAATAGAAATGGGAAAAGCTATCTGCCCAGCAGATCCCCAAAAAAAGAAAGCCCCCAACATGTAATGGCTGTTAGACAAGAAGAAATACTGACACAGACAGAAAATAGTATGAGCAAACGTTTGGGGGCCCGAAAAAAATAAAAAGGGTAGGAAGGGGGCTTACTGCAAACCCAAAAAACCCTGCAAAGCACCAAATCTACTAATTTCAAAAACCCTGGATCACACGACCTCCACCACCTAAATTTGTTCTCGGTGCAACAAAACCAAAACAGCCCCACGAAGAAACTGGGGAAAAAAAAAAAAGTACAAACACAGTGGCGAACTAAAATGAGAGGGCAAAAACCCCCCCTGGGGGCCCCCGAAGGCCCCCCCGGAAGTGCAGGACAAAATGCAAAAATAAAGCACAAAAACAAAAAGAAGAAAATGCTTTTCGTTAGCAGGGGATCAGACACGACACGCAGCACAAGGGAAAAGGAATCTGGGTAACCGAACAATTGATACCGGCAACCCGTGGGAAAAGGGCCCCCCCTTTAAAAAAAACCAGTCATAACACCTGATTCCCATTCCCCACAATTTCACGGGGGCATCCAGACCCGTTGTAACCACCAAGGGGGGCCCGCTCAAACTCATTTTAAATCCATTCAAACACTCAAACCCCTAAATAGCTCTGGTGAACAAACTAAGCCGCAGCCACTGAAAAAAAATGGAAAAAAGGGAAATGAACAAACAAACCCCTGGGTCCAGAGGGAACCCAAAGGGGCCCAAGCCCCCCCGGGGGGGGGGGGACCTGGGTAAACCCACAAAATGCAGAAAAATATGCAATGGTTTAAGCACAAAAAAAAAAACAGAAAATATTTATCTAGAGCAGGAAAAGCAAGACAGCAGCTTCCAAGTAAACCCGGGAAACAACTTTAAAGACAGGAAAAATTGACCACTGGAAACCCCTGATGGGGGAAACCCCCTTATATCCACCACTGTAATTCCTGTTGCCAATCCCATTGAATGGTTTAGTATGTTTTTTAACCACCAAAGGGGCTTCGCTCAGAATTCTTTTAAAACATTCATAACACCCCCCATCACACACTATGGTATCGCACGCCCCCCGAATGGCCCAATCACTTTCATTAAAAAAAAAAAACACCCTCACCTTTCCCGGCCCGCTCTGCTCCTGCTCCGCCTCCCGGGGTACAAGTGATACGCGATAGTCTCGCGAAACCCCGCCGTGTCAAGGCAAGAGGGGAATGAGGGGAAAGAGCGTCACTAAAGCCTCTCCTCCATCATTGTTTTGAACTGTCCCGGCCTTATATGCCGGTACGTTCAATCGGCGGGGCATTTGCGCGGAAGCGGGCCCCCCTGCCTCGGGGGGCCCCATAGCTGATGATTGCCACTAGCTGGGGCCCCGGGGGACGGGGCCCTAGTCAGCTTAGTCTGCCCCTCCCCCAACCCGGCCCTGTGTCCAATTTGCCGATACGCTGATACCCCAAAGGGGGGGAATCACTGTTTTTGGGCGCACGGCAAGCTCGGAAGGGAAGGGAGCCCAATTTGACTTTTTAAAACCAAAATTGGGGAAATTTAGAGAACGCCTGTCGCGTTTGGAGAGCCCCTGATTTTCCAAACAGTGGAAACCCCCAAATTTTTTTTTTTCCTCCCCCACATGGGAAAGCGTTGAATTTTTTTATGTATTATAGCGGAAACTTTTTTCTTTTCTTCTATCCCTCAAACCATAGCAGCCGGACTTTAAATTGTCTTACGTGGACGGGAACTTTTTGGTTTCAGGGGGTTTGGGGAAAGGGGTTACAACCCCTTTTTGGGGAATTTGTTTATCACTTTGCAAACTTTTTATGAATTCAAAAAAATTATTATGGGAGGCCCAGGCTTGATCCGGGGTTTCTCACCCCCCCATTTTTAAACCCCGCCTTATTTTGGGTTTAAAGGGTTTTGTTTGCCCCAATTAATATTGTAGTAGTAACACAAAAATAAAGACCCTTTTGTATTTCATCGAACTTTGTTACCTAAATCTTTGGTTTCTATTGTGGTCTCTTTACGCCATTTTTTTTTTGTAGGATTATATAGGGGGGGGGGCTACCGGGGACTATCTATCCTAATGGTTTCAATATTCCGTATGTTAAGGGGACACATTGCCAAAGATTGTGAAAAAGACGAAGCCGCGCACCGCACTCCCCCCAGCAGCCACGGGAGTCTTTAAAAATTTTGCTCCTGTAGTAAATTTTCCTTTTTCCCCCATCCGGGGAAATATTAGTAATATATCCGTCGGGGTGCTTGGGAGGGGGCCAGCAGGGGCCCTTTTGTTGTTTCCCAAACCCGGGGCTAATTTTAAGTCCCAGTCTCTACCTGCTCCGCACCAAGATTCAGGAGAATTCACCCAAAATATGTATTGTGTCCCTCGATTTGGTGAGGTCGCCACCTTGGGTAGATCAGAGTATGCAACAATGGGGGAAGGTTTTGGGGGCACACATTCACCCGGGCCCCCCGTCATTACCACTGACTCCCCCCTCCCGTGACCTCCAAGGGGCCTTGGCACAGAAGCCCTAGTGTGGATGCGGCTCTGGGGTGGGGGTAGGTCTGGAGGGTCCATTATTCTTTGTGGAGTGCGGCCTGGGGTGGAGGCGGTGCTGGAGGCTCCATTATTCTCTATGTGGAGTGTGGCTCTGCGGGTGGAGGTAGGTCCTGGAGGCTCCATTATTCTCTATGTGGAGTGCGGCTCTGCGGGTGGAGGTCGTGCTGGAGGCTCCATTATTCTCTATGTGGAGTGTGCTCTGCGGGTGGAGGTCGGTGCTGGAGGCTCCATTATTCTCTATGTGGAGTGTGGCTCTGCGGGTGGAGGTAGGTGCTGGAGGCTCCATTATTCTCTATGTGGAGTGTGGCTCTGCGGGTGGAGGTCGGTGCTGGAGGCTCCATTATTCTCTATGTGGAGTGCGGCTCTGCGGGTGAGGTAGGTGCTGGAGTCCATTATTCTCTATGTGGAGTGTGGCTCTGCGGGTGGAGGTCGGTGCTGGAGGCTCCATTATTCTCTATGTGGAGTGCGGCTCTGCGGGTGTAGGTAGGTGCTGGAGGCTCCATTATTCTCTATGTGGAGTGTGGCTCTGCGGGTGGAGGTCGTGCTGGAGGCTCCATTATTCTCTATGTGGAGTGCGCTCTGCGGGTGGAGGTAGGTGCTGGAGTCTCCATTATTCTCTATGTGGAGTGTGGCTCTGCGGGTGGAGGTCGGTGCTGGAGGCTCCATTATTCTCTATGTGGAGTGCGGCTCTGCGGGTGGAGGTAGGTGCTGGAGGCTCCATTATTCTCTATGTGGAGTGCGGCTCTGCGGGTGGAGGTCGGTGCCGGAGGCTCCATTATTCTCTAGTGGAGTGCGGCTCTGCGGGTGGAGGTAGGTGCTGGAGGCTCCATTATTCTCTATGTGGAGTGTGGCTCTGCGGGTGGAGGTCGGTGCTGGAGGCTCCATTATTCTCTATGTGGAGTGTGGCTCTGCGGGTGGAGGTCGGTGCTGGAGGCTCCATTATTCTCTATGTGGAGTGGCTCTGCGGGTGGAGGTAGGTGCTGGAGGCTCCATTATTCTCTATGTGGAGTGTGGCTCTGCGGGTGGAGGTAGGTCCTGGAGGCTCCATTATTCTCTATGTGGAGTGCGGCTCTGCGGGTGGAGGTCGGTGCTGGAGGCTCCATTATTCTCTATGTGGAGTGTGGCTCTGCGGGTGGAGGTCGGTGCTGGAGGCTCCATTATTCTCTATGTGGAGTGTGGCTCTGCGGGTGGAGGTAGGTGCTGGAGGCTCCATTATTCTCTATGTGGAGTGCGGCTCTGCGGGTTGAGGTCGGTGCTGGAGGCTCCATTATTCTCTATGTGGAGTGTGGCTCTGCGGGTGGAGGTAGGTGCTGGAGGCTCCATTATTCTCTATGTGGAGTGCTGCTCTGCGGGTGGAGGTCAGTGCTGGAGGCTCCATTATTCTCTATGTGGAGTGCGGCTCTGCGGGTGGAGGTCTGTGCTGGAGACTCATTATTCTCTATGTGGAGTGCTGCTCTGCGGTGGAGGTCGGTGTTGGAGGCTCCATTATTCTCTATGTGGAGGGTGGCTCTGCGGGTGGAGGTCGGTGCTGGAGACTCCATTATTCTCTATGTGGAGTGCGACTCTGCGGGTGGAGGTAGGTGCTGGAGGCTCCATTATTCTCTATGTGGAGTGCGGCTCTGCGGGTGGAGGTCGGTGCTGGAGGCTCCATTATTCTCTATGTGGAGGGGGGCTCTGCGGGTGGAGGTCGGTGCTGGAGACTCCATTATTCTCTATGTGGAGTGCTACTCTGCGGGTGGAGGTCGGTGCTGGAGGCTCCATTATTCTCTATGTGGAGTGTGGCTCTGCGGGTGGAGGTCGGTGCTGGAGGCTCCATTATTCTCTATGTGGAGTGCGGCTCTGCGGGTGGAGGTCGGTGCTGGAGGCTCCATTATTCTCTATGTGGAGTGCGGCTCCGCGGGTGGAGGTAGGTGCTGGAGGCTCCATTGTTCTCTATGTGGAGTGCGGCTCTGCGGGTGGAGGTCGGTGCTGGGGCTCCATTATTCTCTATGTGGAGTGCGGCTCTGCGGGTGGAGGTCGGTGCTGGAGGCTCCATTATTCTCTATGTGGAGTGCGGCTCTGCGGGCGGAGGTCGGTGCTGGAGGCTCCATTATTCTCTATGTGGAGTGGGGCTCTGCGGGTGGAGGTCGGTGCTGGAGGCTCCATTATTCTCTATGTGGAGTGCGGCTCTGCGGGTGGAGGTAGGTGCTGGAGGCTCCATTAATCTCTATGTGGAGTGCGGCTCTGCGGGTGGAGGTAGGTGCTGGAGGCTCCATTATTCTCTATGTGGAGTGCGGCTCTGCGGGTGGAGGTAGGTGCTGGAGGCTCCATTAATCTCTATGTGGAGTGCGGCTCTGCGGGTGGAGGTAGGTGCCGGAGGCTCCATTATTCTCTATGTGGAGTGCGGCTCTGCGGGTGGAGGTAGGTGCCGGAGGCTCCATTATTCTCTATGTGGAGTGCGGCTCTGCGGGTGGAGGTAGGTGCTGGAGGCTCCATTAATCTCTATGTGGAGTGCGGCTCTGCTGGTGGAGGTAGGTGCTGGAGGCTCCATTATTCTCTATGTGGAGTGCGGCTCTGCGGGTGGAGGTAGGTGCTGGAGGCTCCATTATTCTCTATGTGGAGTGCGGCTCTGCGGGTGGAGGTCGGTGCTGGAGGCTCCATTATTCTCTATGTGGAGTGCGGCTCTGCGGTGGAGGTCGGTGCTGGAGGCTCCATTATTCTCTATGTGGAGTGCGGCTCTGCGGGTGGAGGTCGGTGCTGGAGGCTCCTTTAATCTCTATGTGGAGTGCGGCTCTGCGGGTGGAGGTCGGTGCTGGAGGCTCCATTATTCTCTATGTGGAGTGCGGTTCTGCGGGTGGAGGTCGGTGCTGGAGGCTCCATTATTCTCTATGTGGAGTGCGGCTCTGCGGGTGGAGGTAGGTGCTGGAGGCTCCATTATTCTCTATGTGGAGTGCGGCTCTGCGGGTGGAGGCAGGTGCTGGAGGCTCCATTATTCTCTATGTGGAGTGTGGCTCTGCGGGTGGAGGTAGGTGCTGGAGGCTCCATTATTCTCTATGTGGTGTGCGGCTCTGCGGGTGGAGGTCGGTGCTAGAGGCTCCATTATTCTCTATGTGGAGTGCGGCTCTGCGGGTGGAGGCAGGTGCTGGAGGCTCCATTATTCTCTATGTGGAGTGTGGCTCTGCGGTGGAGGTAGGTGCTGGAGGCTCCATTATTCTCTATGTGGTGTGCGGCTCTGCGGGTGGAGGTCGGTGCTAGAGGCTCCATTATTCTCTATGTGGAGTGCGGCTCTGCGGGTGGAGGTCGGTGCTGGAGGCTCCATTATTCTCTATGTGGAGTGCGGCTCTGCAGGTGGAGGTAGGTGCTGGAGGCTCCATTATTCTCTATGTGTAGTGCAGCTCTGCGGGTGGAGGCAGGTGCTGGAGGCTCCATTATTCTCTATGTGGAGTGCGGCTCTGCAGGTGGAGGTAGGTGCTGGAGGCTCCATTATTCTCTATGTGGAGTGCGGCTCTGCGGGTGGAGGTCAGTGCTGGAGGCTCCATTATTCTCTATGTGGAGTGTGGCTCTGCGGGTGGAGGTAGGTGCAGGAGGCTCCATTATTCCATATGTGGAGTGCGGTTCTGCGGGTGGAGGTCGGTGCTGGAGGCTCCATTATTCCATATGTGGAGTGCGGCTCTGCGGTTGGAGGGATTTGGAGATTCCCCATTACTGGCTCATTAATACTAGAAATCTATTGCACAGGGGATATCGCAGCCGATTCCCATAAGAAGAATCCTGGAAACACAGAATTAGAAATGATTCTTTCTCTGCAGTTTCTATAGGACTTAATACATTCCTGATTCCGGAGAGTAATAGAAATACGGCAGAAAACGGGAAGAAAGTTCAGAGAAGAAGCATCATAGAAAGACATTGAAGTTACAGACGCCATTTAAGTGATTCCAGCACTTTACCGAGTAAATCCCACCAGGACTGCAGCAGGTAAAGACCCCAATATCCACAGGTTTCTCTAGTCACCTTCCACGACAGCCATACTGGAGGATATCTCCCCGCCCTAATAGGGGACAGGAACACACAAGAGGTTAAATAACCCTCCCCTTCCTGCACCGCCAGTGTTTTTCCTGTCCCTTATGGGGGCATGAAGAGGTCCAGGTATGGCCTCCGTGGCCGGCGACGGGGAGCACAGAATTCGTACTTACATGCCGGGCAGCTGAGGTCGGGGCTTCGGTCTCCTCCTGCAGTGCTGCTCCCGTCTCCATTTCGTATGGACTCGGGACTTTCTACCCGCCCCTCCTGCGCCTCCTCGGGGGGTAAAGCGGGGCGGTGATGTGCTGCCGGGGTCCTCCTAGAGCTCCCCGGCGTCCTCCTCCCCATTGCGGCTGCTCCAGGGACCGCGTGTAAAGGCGCACCGGAAGTGACGTCGGATTCGGCGTCGGACTTCCGGTTAGCGTTAGACTGCATTCCAGGTGGAACGCACGTGGCCTGCAAATCGCCGAAAGCTGTGATAATCAAACCCTCACCGCCTCCTAAGATCTGGGGGGGATTTGACCGGAGGAAGCAGCCTTAGGGTGAGTTTCCACGGTCAGAAACGCTGCGTGTTTGGCGCTGTGCGCTGGCGCAGCGCCAAACACGCAGCGTCCAGATGTTACAGCATAGTGGAGGGGATTTCAAGAAATCCCGTCTCCACTATGCGTAACAATACGCAGGTGGCAAACCTGCGTAAACGGACATGCGGCGCGTCTTTTTAGACCGCAGCATGTCCTCGCGTATTGCGGCGACGGTGCGTCGCCGCAACATAATTAACACAGGGCTATGTAGCCCTGCGCTCTTTCCGGAGGTGTTCCGGAGGTGTCCTGAACACCTCCGGAAAGATCGCGCGTCAGAAAGGGGGCGGGGCTTAGACGGAGCGGAATTTCCGCTCCGTCAAAAGCGCTATGGTTCCGGACCGTGGAACCATAGCCTTAGGGTGAGTTTCCACGATCAGGAAACGCTGCGTGTTTGGCGCTGTGCGCTGGCGCAGCGCCAAACACGCAGCGTCCAGATGTTACAGCATAGTGGAGGGGATTTCAAGAAATCCCGTCTCTACTATGCGCAAAATTACGCAGGCGGAACACCTGCGTTTACGGACATGCGGCGCGTCTTTTCAGACCGCAGCATGTCCTAGCGTCTTGCGGCGACGGTGCGTCGCCGCAACGGAATTTAACACAGGGCTATGTAGCCCTGCGTTATTTCCGGAGGTGTCCTGAACACCTCCGGAAATAACGCGCGTCAGAAAGGGGCGGGGCTTAGACGGAGCGGAGTTTCCGCTCCGTCATATGCGCTGTGTTTCCTGATAGTGGAAACACAGCCTTACTGAGAAGGGCTGTAGGTGGAGCAGCTGCAGGAGATCGCAGTCATCAGCAGATTGCCCCCACCTGTGGACCAGGGGAGGAGGAAGCACTGAATGCTGAAGACCTCGACTATTTAATCCTGGTCTGGGTACGTCCAGGTAAGGCCATTGCTGTATGTGACAGACTGACCATGGACAATGACAAACCCTTACTGCCTGCATCTGCGGAGCGCAGCGTTAACCCTCCTACTGTAAGTAGCGGGTAGGTCCCGATTATTACTGTCCAGATAACTCTGATAGGGTGACTTAGTATACCTCTCTCTCTATTACAGGGAGAGAAGGTCTCTGACATTAAAAAGAAACCCAGCCGCAAATGCGTATGTGGTGCCAGACTCCCCTCGGCATATAAAAAGAAACTTTGTCAACTCTCATTAATGGACAGTATAAAAACGCTCATTAGACAGGAAGTACAAACGTCTATGGCGACAATTTCCCAGAGCCCAAACCCACAGCCTCCACCCCCTAAAAAGAGGAAAATGGCGCTAGTGGAGTCTGAATCTGATTCGGGAGAAATTAATACCTCTAACTCAGAGGATATGTGGGAAAATGAAGTTTCCACTTCCACCCCCAAACCCGACAACAAAAAATATTATTTCTCGTCTGAAGACATTGGGGGAATTAGTATGGTAAGAGGCACTATGGGTTTAGAGGAGGAGGAAGTGGAATACTCAATCCAGGATGAGATGTTTGGGGGCCTAAAACCTAAGAACCAGAAAGGCTTCCCCATTCATGAAAACATTTGAAATTTAGTGATGCAGGAGTGGGCCCTACCTGAGAAAGGACTCGCGGTCCCATCAGAATTAAAAAATCGCTTCCCCTTGGATGGAGATTGTTCAATATGGGAGGTCCCGAAAGTGGATGTACAGGTGTCCAGGGTGACGAAAAAGACAGCACTTCCCTTCGAAGATGCATCCCAGCTCAAAGATCCCATGGATCGCAAAATAGAAAGTTTGCTGAGGAAATCATGGGACACCTCTCCAACCATGCTTAAAGGCCATATAGCCGCGACATGTGTAGCAAGATCACTATTCCGCTGGCTGCGCACATTGGAGGACCATTTAACTCAGGGACCTCCAGGGAGGAATCCTGGATTCGCTCACTTTACTACAAAAAGCAACGGGATTCTTAGCAGATGCTTCTGCCGAATCCGTACGAGTAGCAGCAAAATCGGCAGTACTCTCCAACTCAGCCAGGAGAACACTGTGGCTGAAATCTTGGGAGGGGACTTTACTTCAAAATCAAAACTCTGCGCAATTCCCTTTCAGGGTAACTATGTATTTGGTCCAGCCCTGGACGAGATATAGGAAAAAGCGACAGATAAAAAAAAGTCACTCCCAGAACAGAAAAACCTAAAAAGCGTTTTTTTCGCCCCCCGAGAGCAGTCCTCTGAGAGAGTTCAGGGGGAAAGGTGTCATGGAAATATATATGTATTCCATATATTTAAAGTATATTCATATATATGCATTCACAGTTAGATAGATCTCACTTGCTAAAAATCCTGTGCTCACACATATCTATGCCAGCTATAATCAGTCGTTTTAAACGACTCTGGCCTTCATAAGGAACAAGTACATAGAGTCTTAGTTAGATATCTATTGTTTACTTTATAGTCATGCAAGAAAACTAGGGCAAAAGAACATAAAACAATAAATCTGCAACTTCAGCTCTTTTATCATAATTATCATACTTACACTAGAACAGCCAATAATCTAGCAGCTTTTAATTGTATGTTAATTGACTAACCAGCCCCTTTTTTGTAAACGTATAAAACCTTGAATGAATGATAAATGAGAGGTCTTGACGAACTGTTATACTGACACTTCCGTTGTGGACAGTTTCTTTTCGTTCTGAGCGCTCAAAAAGACATTTAATAGAAAATTGGGAACGGCAAGCAGCAAACACTGAAGGATAAATTTATCCTAATTAAATTTCTATAACAGTTGGCGCCTGCACGCGGGGCATTGGACGAAACGCACGAGGACCCGGCCAACCGGAGAGACGGGGGTGTTGGCCCTGGCCTTTGCACACGGGACGGAGACTGCAGCTCCATCAGTAAGGTAAGAAAACTCTGTCATCTTACCTGAATGTTCCCTGTGCCTAGTCCTAGCCTACACTTCTAGCCGGTCGGACGTGGTCATCACCGCATTCCCAGGTAGTGTAAAAAGTCCATACCCTTATCCAAAAGCCCTGGGATATAAGCCGAGTTGTTTGCTGCTGTGCTGTGTTTGTGTTTCATGTTTTATGTGAACCGGGAGAAAAGTTGGAACGGTGACTGTGTTTTTGCTTGCTGATTTCTGGAAGCTGTGTAGCAGGAAAAGCCAAATTGCTGGATAAGTTCTCACAGATTCCTACACATCGGAGGGAGACAATCCCAGTATTCCAGGTGTGAAGGGTGGGGCTTTGTTTGGCTAAATTCTCACAAATTCTTTCACACATCGGAGGGAGACACTCCCAGTATTCCAGGTGTGAAGGGTGGGAATTTTGTACAGGCTATTACAGATTACTGTGACCGGCGCACTTTAAGAAGTGATAGACCTGGAGCATCGGCGTGCTCAGTGCAATTGGTGAGTTATCCATTACCAGAGCAGCTTGTATGTGTCACAGATCATCAAAAGAGGGATTCGTATTCTCCCGAGTGTCTGTCTCATTGTACGTGTCAACTGTCTGTATCAGGTACTGTCGCTTTAAACCTCATTCAGAACAGCGTGCGCTCTGTCAGTATCTCATTCACTGCTGGCTATAGCAGCGAGAAACCCCTTGGACCCCCCTCCTCTGCTAATCACGTTGTCACATCTGTTTCCTGGTTTTGATCTTTTTAAGCTAGTTTTTTGGCTACAGGCTGAAGCGTGAAAATTCTTAGGCATTCAGACTGAACTATATTCATTTTTTTGCTATTCTGAGGGATAATAATTTTTTTTTTTTTGATACGTGATTTCAGTGCCTGTAGAGACAGCAAGCAGAGATATAAGGGAGGGGGAAGTGCTGGCAGCAGCGAGATGACATTCCAGAAGGCGGTAGGAAAAAGCCTACGCTACCAGACAAATGTTTTAAACTACTTTTCTTTTTGTTTTTATCATTTTACAATCAGTTTTTCCACCTCTTTTCTGTTTATAATTAGCTGTTTTAGTAACAAGGGTTGTTTTTCAGAGTTTTTATGATTAATACGTTTTTTTTTTTCTCCCCTTTTTGGTCAATCTTTTTTCCTAAGAGTTTAACTAAACTGTGTAGGGTTTTCTTTCTGATTTTTCTTTTTAAATCTAACTTTTGTTTTAAAAGTTTTTCTTAAGTACATTTTTAAATGATTTTGGAGAGATTTTTTTTCTAATCAACTTATTTTAGAGTTTTATTCTCCAACCATTTTTTTCTACTAGCTTGCTTTAGACCAAGGTCACTCCACAGATAAGGAAACTGCAGGCTGAGGGAGAGCACACACACAAACTGCGTAGCGGTTTGACTTACCCCTCCCATCAGGCATTCAGCGAAGACACACAGAACCAGAATGCAGCAGTTTTCAGATTTTTAATCACCTTTGTTGAATAGGTTTTTGGAATAGACACAGTACGTGAGAATCGAAGGGCTAGGCATGTGAATAGAAGGTCAGAGTACGTGAGAAGCAAATGGAAAGGCAGACTTTACGCTGCATAATGAAATGTTTTTTTTTCTTGTTTTTGTTTGAAAGGTAACGGGAAAGTTTGTTAATAGATTACCATCTGCTATAAAAGAGCAGTGGTGCAAAAGAACATAAAACAATAAATCTGCAACTTCAGCTCTTTTATCATAATTATCATACTTACACTAGAACAGCCAATAATCTAGCACCTTTTAATTGTATGTTAATTGACTAACCAGCCGCTTTTTTGTAAACGTATAAAACCTTGAATGAATAATAAATGAGAGGTCTTGACGAACTGTTATACTGACACTTCCATTGTGGACAGTTTCATTTCGTTCTGAGCGCTCAAAAAGACATTTAATAGAAAATTGGAACAGCAAGCAGCAAACACTGAAGGATAAATTTATCCTAATTAAATTTCCATAACAAAGGTAAAACGGGCTGATGAAGCTATGCGAAAGGGGGAAAAGGAAGAAATATCCTCGCCCATCACCAACAAAATACCACAGACAAACAATGACGCTACTCTGTTCGGGGGCCGACTCTCGAATTTCCTAGCCCAGTGGCAGTCCATATCCACGAACCAATGGGTTCTCGACACTATTCGCGATGGATTGAGGCTGGAATTCGAGAGTCCTCCCCCCCCCCCCCAATGCCTGAGGATCACCTCTCTACAGGCACATCTACAACAATCCTTGCTAGCAGATATACAGACTCTATTACGGGCAAGAGTGATATCCCCGGTGCCACAGCAAGAGGTGGGCAGGGGACACTACTCGCGCCTGTTCGTGATAGTAAAACCCTCGGGAAACACAGGGTTATTATAAACTTGAAACCCTTAAATCGGGTAATCAAATACAGGCGATTCAAGATGGAGTCGGTCAAGTCAGCAATCCCTATCATAGGACAGAACTGGGTAATGGCCACAATAAATCTGAGGGATGCCTACTACCATGTGCCCATTCATATGAACCACAGGAAGTTCCTCAGGTTTGCCGTGTCCCGGGTCAAAGTGTCAGACATTACCAGTTCAATGTTCTGCCATTCGGAGTGTCCTCAGCACCACGTGTCTTTACGGAGATTATGGCAGAAGCCATGATCTTCATACGACAACAAGGGATTTGCATAGTTCCATACCTAGATGACCTGTTGGTCGTGGCTCCATCCAAACCTCGCTTACAACAAGATGTGGGGAAGACACTAGAAATCCTACAGTCCCTGGGCTGGATCCCAAATTTAGAAAAGTCGGATTTACATCCCTCCTCAAAGAAAAAGTTTCTGGGTATTATCCTGGATTCAGAGACAAGAACATCCTCACTACCCAGGGAGCGTCAACACAATCTTGTTCAGAAAGTTTCCAAA
Source organism: Oophaga sylvatica (assembly GCA_033576555.1). NCBI lineage: Eukaryota > Metazoa > Chordata > Amphibia > Anura > Dendrobatidae > Oophaga > Oophaga sylvatica. Next base: position 1,196 of record JARQOD010012165.1, on the reverse strand, counting down.
TTCAGGACCAGACAGCACCAACCCTAAGAGAAGCCATGTCTATCCTGGGATCTTTTACAGCATGCATTCAAGCAGTATCCTGGGTGCAAGCCCATACTCGTACTCTTCAGTCGCACGTGCTGAGATGTTCGAAAAAATTTCACAACAAGCTGAACAAGAGAATCCCCCTTCCGGGTCATGTGAAAGTCTCCCTCTCGTGGTGGCTAAACCGTCAAAACCTCCAAAGAGGGTCAGCTGGGATCAGCTTCCTCTCAAAATACTGACATCGGACGCCAGCCAGAGAGGCTGGGGGGATATAGTGGAGGGGTCCCACTTCCAAAGATTATAGCCCCCAAACATCAGGACCAGCTCCTCAAATTTGAGGGAACTAAAAGCAGTGGAGGAAGCACTGAAAGCAGCATCAGCCCTTATTCAAAATCACCATGTACGGTCTATTCAGACAACGTAACTACGATGGCATACCTTCGACATCAAAGAGGCACGAAATATACCAATCTAAAGGTGGTGGCAACAAAAAATTTTTCCTGGGCAGAAAAACATGTACTGTCCATAACAGCAATCCACCTAAAAGGATCAGACAACATACAGGCGGACTTCCTCAGCAGGAAGGATATTTACCCGGGAGAATGGTCCTTGGATCAAGAAGTGTTTTCGTCTCTGACATTAAGGTGGGGGAGTCCGGACATGATCTGTTTGCCAGCAGACAGAACACTAAGGTGGAAACATTCTTCTCCCTCAGTCCCACCGACGGAGTGTGCGGGGTAGATGCCTTCTCCCATCCCTGGAAATTCAAGCTAATGTACGCTTTCCCACCAATCCCGATGATAGCAAGAACATTGCAGAAGGTGCGATCGGAGCGGGTCACCACGATTTTGGTGGCTCCCATGTGGTCAGGAGGAGCTGGTACGGAGCCATAATAAACATGGCTCAGGATGGACCAGTATTCCTACCTCAGAAAGACGACCTCCTACATCAAGGTCCTCTACGACACCCAAATCTGCACAGATTGAACCTTGTGGCTTGGCTACTGAAACTGAGATTCTAAGGGCTAAAGGCCTTTCTGAAGAAGTAATACGAACTTTACAGGGAAGTAGAAAACCGGTAACTAACGCCATTTATGGGAAGGTATGGAAGAAATTTTCATCAGGGTACTTTCCAGATACTCCAATCCCTTCCATCCTAACATCGCACAGATC
>JARQOD010012164.1:0-20710 GCA_033576555.1 Oophaga sylvatica | reverse complement strand
AAGTTGTAAAACGGAAAATCGTACAACCTGACAAACAGGATGAGAAAAATAAAAACAACAATTTGGAAGTAATTAACTTGTCTGAACACACTAACACCAGCTCACCTCGAGGTACTTACCAGGGGCCTGACCTCCCCCATTAATGCCTTTGTTTCTTTTTTCAGTTATAAAAGACCTTTATATATTTTCATGAAAGTTAATTAATTCTCAAGAAACTATATACTAAAGGAACTGGTGATCAACACCATACTGATCGTGGGGAGGAGGAGGCTTTACAGGCCCTTGAGGAATTACTAAGTGAGCAGGATACAGTGTCCACAGGTATGTTTCCACGGTCCATGCATCTACACTCTACACGCTTTCCCCTTTTGTCAGTCTGCCCAGCGGTTGATATCTTCATAAGGTTGGTAGTGGATGATTTCAGACATATATCTAACAGACGTAGATTTGATAACCTTACGGCTCAACAATGGACAGCTTTGAGAGAATTTCAATCCTTGAGTGATGTTGTTATCAAGCCGGCTGACAAAGGGGGAAACATAGTTATATGGCCGCAGCGCATGAATGAGAGGGAGACATATAGGTGTTATGTTTAGGTAGCTGAGGAGAAAAAGCAAAAACGGCAATACACCAGAGAGGCTGGAACCTATTGGATTGCAGTAACCTGAACTAACCACACAACTAGAGGTAGCCGTGGAGCGTTCCTACGTTGATCCTAGACGCCTCGCCACAGCCTGAGAGATAACTACACCTAAAGGCAGAAAGATGAAAGCTATCTGCCCCGGAGCAGATCCCCAAAGAAAATAGGAAGCCCCCAAACATGTAATGGCGGTTAGACAAGAAGAAGCACGGACACAGACAGAAAATAGAATAAGCAAACGCTGGGGCCCAATCTGTCTAGACAGAAAAGTACAGGAAAGAATTCTGACTGCAATCCAACAAAAAAACCTAAAAAATACCAACTCTTCTGACTGCAAAAACACCTGAGATCACACGATCTCCACCACCTAAATCAGATCTCTGGTGTAACAAAACTAAGCCGCAGCCACGGAAAAAGCAAAAGAACAAATAACAGTGTCTACAGATAAACTGAGAGGAGCACAGGCCCCAGGAGGGGACCCGGCTGACCTCCACAAAAGTGCAGAAAATTATGCAAAAAGCAAGCACAAAAAGAAAAGCAGAAAATATCTTATCTGAAAGCAGCAGATGCATGCAAGACTCCAGCAGGCTTCCAAATGAACCAGGAACCACAATTGAGACAATAACAATTGATCATCGGCGACCATCATGGGAGGGATCCTCCCTTATATCAGTCCAGTCCGTGATCCCAGATTGCCATTCCTCGCTGTAAGGTTCAGTACTGTCTGCAACCACCAGAGGGATCCTCTGCTCAGAAACCATCTCCAGCACATTCATAACATATAGGCATTTAAAAGATAAAAAACGTATCTCAGGTTAGACCGTAACCCATTTACAGCATTTTCAGCTGAATTACAGATGATTTTACATCAGGCCTTGAGAAGTGGAGAATCCCCCAAAAAATTCTTAAAGGTCTAATGATAAAGTCCCCCAGAATACCTCTAATATATATTTTATACCAAAAATCCACAATAATCCGGTAGAACCACCAGGCCGTCCCATCGTGTCCGGCATAGAGGCTCTGCGAACCCATCTGTAAATTTATAGATCACTATTTGAAGCCTTTGGTTGAGGCATTGCCATCATATGCTCGGGACATGATGGATGTTTTGGCCAGGATTGATGGCATGAGTTTAGATCAAGATATGATACTTGTGACAGCTGACGTCAAATCGCTGTGCACATGTGTTCAACATCAAGATGGTCTGGAGGCTTGTCGGTTCTTTTTGGCAAATAGTAACTGGGATGGCCCTTTCTGTGACCAAATTTTGGAATTGCTTCAATATATTTTGACTCATAACTTTTTTGTTTTTAGAGGTGTTTTAGTTGCAGCAATGCGGCACTGCCATGGGGGCGACCTGTGCACCCTCCTTTGCCAACCTCTTTCTGGGGTACTGAGAGAGGGCAATTTTTTGGGGGGAGGGTGCTTAGGCTGCGGACCATGTGCAGTGCTGGTTACTAAACATAGATGACGTTTTTATTATTTGGCAAGGTACTGAGAAACAACTGCAGAGTTTTATGTAAGGTTTAAATTGCAATTCACTCAATATTAAGTTGATTTATACATTCAGTAAGACTGAGATGGACGTTTTGGATATTAAAATCTTAGTGGATAAATATCTGCAATTGCAGACTGACATATACCGAAAGCCCACCTTGGTCAATTCTTTGTTGCATGCAGATTCTTGCCATCCAGGTGCCACGGTCAGGGCCATCCCAGTAAGTCAATTTTTGAGGATGAGGTGAGTCTGCTCGTCAGATGATAAATTTGAGCATCAGGCAGCTGATCTTAGGGAAAGATTCCAAGCACGTGGGTACAGCAATAGATGCATCAAATATGGCTAAACCAGAGCTAAGAGAAGCTAACCGGCATCTCTAATACATTCTCAACACAAAGATAGGAAAAAGAATATGATCAAATCAGATTCATATCCACATTTAATGGGGAATGGTAACGCCTTCAGCGCCTTCAGCGCCATTGGAATATTTTACAAACAGAACCTACTTTAGCAAGTCTTTTGGCTAAATGCCTCTCCTGACAGCCAGAAGACGCCAGAATTTTGCTAATCTCTTGGTTCATAGCCATTATACCCCAATTACAAAAATCCCTTCAATTCTCGTGGCCCATCACAGGGATGTTTTCCTTGTGGGAATTGTATAGCCTGCAAGAACATTGTTCGGACCTCTGCTTTCACCTCAGCTGATGGTACCCAGGATTTCTCTATTAAACAATATATAACCTGTGCTACTGCACAGGTTGTATATTATGCCACCTGTGGTTGCCAGAAAATATATATCAGCTTAACATCACCCCAACTCAAAACACGTATAAGAGAACATGTACACGATCTATTAACTGCAGCCACTGTTACAGATCTTTCAACATTAAAGACTATATCAAGGCACTATAAATTATTCCACCAATGTAACCTCAAATCCTTCATGGTCAGGGGCATTCAGCATGTCCAATGTGGGATTAGGGGAGGTGACGTCATTCGCCTATTGGCTCAAAAGGAGTGTAGATGGATTACCATTTTGGGGACAATGTCCCTGTCATGGTCTAAATAAATCTCAAGGATTTGCCTCCTTTTTATGAAACTTCACAAATGGTTGGTATTCCCAGTCAAGTTAAATCATTTTGTCTCCTGTGTTCTTACCACCCTGCCTTTCGATATTTTATGGCTTTTATTTTTATTGTTCTTTTAACAGTTACTTAGAACCCCTGGCAAAAATTATGGAATCACCGGCCTTGGAGGATGTTCATTCAGTTGTTTTATTTTGTTAAAAAAAACAGATCACAGACATGGCACAAAACTGAAGTCATTTCAAATGGCAACTTTCTGGCTGTAAGAAACACTAAAAGAAATCAAGAACAAATAGTGTGGTAGTCAGTAATGGTTATTTTTTTAACCAAGCATAGGGAAAAAAATTATGGAATCACAATTCTGAGGGAAAAAATTATGGAATCATGAAAAACAAACAAACAAAAAAACACTCCAACACATCACTAGTATTTTGTTGCTTCACCTCTGGCTTTTCCAACAGCTTGCAGTCTCTGGGGCATGGATTTAATGAGTGTCAAACAGTACTTTTCATCAATCTGGCTCCAACTTTCTCTGATTGCTGTTGCCAGATCAGCTTTGCAGGTTGGAGCCTTGTCATGGACCATTTTCTTCAACTTCCACCGAAGATTTTCAATTGGATTGAGATCCGGACAATTTGCAGGCCATGACATTGACCTTATGTGTCTTTTTTCAAGGAATGTTTTCACAGGTTTTGCTCTATGGCAGGATGCATTATCATCTTTAAAAATTATTTCATCATCCCCAAACATCTTTTCAATTGATGGGATTAGAAAAGTGTCCAAAATATCAACATAAACTTGAAAAATATTTAGACTTGAGAGTCCTCAGTGGTTGATACCTTTTAATGGCTAACTGAAAAGATGGTAACAAATTGCAAGCTTAAAAGGTCAGGGGTCATCACAACACAATACCAGACCCCAATCAGAGGGTAATAAAACTTTCACTCCTTACCTATGAACTAGTCATATTTATGTTCATCCCTCTGCCATAATGACAGTTCTGCTTCACGTCACTTGTCTTACCTATTGCATTATTCCTGTGTCCTCTTGTGTATATAAATATGTGATTCTTCAGCTTTTGTCTTAGTCTTTGCCTGATGAAGAGACCTGCGTAGTCTCGAAAGCTTGCAATTTGTTACCATCTTTTCAGTTAGCCATTAAAAGGTATCAACCACTGAGGACTCTCAAGTCTAAATATTTTTCTATCTACTGGCTAACACGGTACGAAGATACACATATTTCCTAACATAAACTTGTGCATTTATTGAAGATGTAACGACAGCCATCTCCCCAGTGCCTTTACCTGACATGCAGCCCCATATCATCAATGACTGTGGAAATTAGCATGTTCTCTTCAGGCAGTCATCTTTATAAATCTTATTGGAACGGCACCAAACAAAAGTTCCAGCATCATCACCATGACCAATGCAGATTCGCGATTCATCACTGAATATGACTGTCATCCAGTCATCCACAGTCCACGATTGCTTTTCCTTAGCCCATTATAACCTTGTATTTTTTGTTTAGGTGTTAATGATGGCTTTCATTTAGCTTTTCTGTATGTAAATACCATTTCCTTTAGGCGGTTTCTTACAGTTCGGTCACAGACGTTGACTCCAGTTTCCACCCATTCGTTCCTCATTGGTTTTGTTGTGCATTTCCTGTTTTGGAGACATATTGCTTTAAGTTTCCGGTCTTGAAGCTTTGATGTCTTCCTTGGTCTACCAGTATGTTTGCCTTTCACAACCATCCCATGCTGTTTGTATTTGATCCAGATTTTAGACACAGCTGACTGTGAACAACCAACATCTTTTGCAACATTGCATGATGATTCACCCTCTTTTAAGAGTTTGATAATCCTCTCCTTTGTTTCAATTGACATCTCTCGTGTTGGAGCCATGATTCATGTCAGTCCACTTGGTACAACAGCTCTCCAAGGTGTGGTCACTCCATTTTAAATGCAGACTAACGAGCAGATCTAATTTGATGCAGGTGTTAGTTTTGGGAATGAAAATTTACAGGGCGATTCCATAATTTTTTCCCTCAGAATTGAGTGATTCCATAATTTTTCCCTATGCTTGGTTAAAAAAAAATAACCATTACTGACTATCACATTATTTGTTCTTGATTTCTTTTAGTGTTTCTTAAAGCCAGAAAGTTGCCATTTGAAATTACTTCAGTTTTGTGCCATGTCTGTGATTTGCTTTTTTTCAACAAACTAAAACAACTGAATGAACATCCTCCAAGGCCAGTGAATCCATAATTTTTGCCACGGGTTGTATTATTGTTTGTGTCCCTCTTTTTCAGTGACTAACAGTCTAATTAGAGTTGAGCGATACTTTCCGATATCCTAAAGTATCGGAATCGGAATGGTATCGCCGATATCACTAAAATATCGGCGATACCCGATACCGATACCGGAAGTCCCATGTAAGTCTATGGGAACAAAATATCGAAATTAAAAAAACCCATTCTTGCCTTGTTGGTTAATTGTACATGAAGGAAAACAAGAAAGAGTAATGTAGAATGTATTGGGGGAGGTTGAGGAGACATTAAAGGCATAGATGTTTGACCCAATCTAATGGAATAGCATTAATTTTTTATTTTTAGGAAATACGTTCGGATTGACGAACAAATTGACAATGTTGTTAACCTTTTTTCTATTTTGTCAAATATGTCTGTTTCACAACTTCCATGTCTTCACCTTTTTAACTTTTCACACACTTTCTCCTTCATAATTTCAGCAGCATCATCTTTCTCATCAAATTATTCTTCATCTTCACCTTCTTAATCTTCTAAAACTTCTTGCTATTCATCTTTTTGTTAACATTACTTATATTGTTCTTATTAAACAGTTATTATTCTTCATATTCTACTTCTTCATCTTCTTCCTATTCATCCTTTTCATCATATTCTTATTTGTGACAGACATTCCTGTACTTGTAATCTGTAAAACTCTGAATTTTCATCCTTCCGTTCTTGCTGTCACGAAAGATTTTAATTACAACAGTATTTGTCCGCGTTCAGTTTAGCCTGCAGCAGCATCAGGCATTTTCCAGGGGCACCACGAGGAGGAACGGACTCACCCCCATACACTGCTTAGTCTTCTTCTGCTTAGAATTTAGAGCATATATTTTGCTCTTCATTTTGGTCTTATACTTAATGTTCTTCTGCTTTTTGATCTTCTGCTTATTGTTCTTCTGTCTCTTGTTCTGTATCTTGTAGTTTGTCTTAACCTTCTTTGTCCTGTTGGTGATGGTACAAAAGCCAATGGAAGTAACGAGGACCAGCTGACTGTGCTGGAACCCGGAGGGTCAGCAGAAGGAAAAGAGCCAATGGCACAACCGAGGACAGCTGACGTTACTGGGACAGGGTTACTAAGCAGGAGGTACCTGTGCTCCAAAGCACTACCAAGGACCAGCAGACGTTGCTGGAACTCGGATACCGACATGGAGGCACCTAGGCCAAAGGCACTGCGGAGAACCAGCTGACGGTACTGGAACCCGGATGGGTAGCAGAAGGTACAAGAGCCAATGAAAGTAACGAGACCAGCTGACTGTGCTGGAACCCGGAGGGTCAGCAGAAGGAAAAGAGCCAATGGCACAACCGAGGACCAGCTGACGTTACTGGGACAGGGTTACTAAGCAGGAGGTACCTGTGCTCCAAAGCACTACCAAGACCAGCAGAACGTTGCTGGAACTCGGATACCGACATGGAGGCACCTAGGCCAAAGGTACTGCGGAGAACCAGCTGACGGTACTGGAACCCGGATGGTAGCAGAAGGTACCCATGGAAATTAAAGTTAGAGGCACAGGACTTTTTGCCGTTACACCCAGAGGGGAACAGCTGACATATGACCCCAGTAACAAGGAGCCAAGTGTAGACTGTGCTAACAGCTGACTTACTGGGACAGGGTTACTAAGCAGGAGGTACTGTGCTCAAGCACTACATGGACCAGCAGAGATTGCTGGAACTCGGATACCGACATGGAGGCACCTAGGCCAAAGGTACTGCGGAGAACCAGCTGACGGTACTGGACCCGGATGGTTAGCAGAAGGTACCCATGGAAAATAAAGTTGAGGCAGCAGGACTTTTTGCCGTTCACACAGCAGGGGAACAGCTGACATTACTGAACCCCAGTAACACAGGAGCAAGTGTAGACTGTGCTAACAGCACTTCCGAGAAACAACTGGCGGTGTTGTAACCCAGGGATGAAGAAGAGAACAGGGTGGAGGCAGCAGGACTTTTTGCCGTTCACACAGCAGGGGAACAGCTGACATTACTGAACCCCAGTAACACAGGAGCAAGTGTAGACTGTGCTAACAGCACTTCCGAGAAACAACTGGCGGTGTTGTAACCCAGGGATGAGAAGAGAACATGGTGGAGGCAGCAGGACTTTTTGCCGTTCACACAGCAGGGGAACAGCTGACATTACTGAACCCCAGTAACACAGGAGCAAGTGTAGACTGTGCTAACAGCACTTCCGAGAAACAACTGGCGGTGTTGTAACCCAGGGATGAGAAGAGAACATGGTGGAGGCAGCAGGACTTTTTGCCGTTCACACAGCAGGGGAACAGCTGACATTACTGAACCCCAGTAACACAGGAGCAAGTGTAGACTGTGCTAACAGCACTTCCGAGAAACAACTGGCGGTGTTGTAACCCAGGGATGAGAAGAGAACATGGTGGAGGCAGCAGGACTTTTTGCCGTTCACAACAGCAGGGAACAGCTGACATTACTGAACCCCAGTAACACAGGAGCAAGTGTAGACTGTGCTAACAGCACTTCCGAGAAACAACTGGCGGTGTTGTAACCCAGGGATGAAAGAGAACAGGGTGGAGCAGCAGGACTTTTTGCCAGTTCACACAGCAGGGGAACAGCTGACATTACTGAACCCCAGTAACACAGGAGCAAGTGTAGACTGTGCTAACAGCACTTCCGAGAAAACAACTGGCGGTGTTGTAACCCAGGGATGAGAAAGAGAACATGGAGGAGGCAGCAGGACTTTTTGCCGTTCACACAGCAGGGAACAGCTGACATTACTGAACCCCAGTAACACGGGAGCAAGTGTAGACTGTGCTAACAGCACTTCCGAGAAACAACTGGCGGTGTTGTAACCCAGGGATGAGAAGAGAACAGGATGAGAAGAGAACATGGTGGAGGCAGCAGGACTGTTTGCCGTTCACACAGCAGGGGAACAGCTGACATTACTGAACCCCAGTAACACAGGAGCAAGTGTAGACTGTGCTAACAGCACTTCCGAGAAACAACTGGCGGTGTTGTAACCCAGGGATGAGAAGAGAACAGGGAGAGAAGAGAACATGGTGAGCAGCAGGACTTTTTGCCGTTCACTACAGCAGGGGAACAGCTGACATTACTGAACCCAGTAAACAGGAGCAAGTGTAGACTGTCTAACAGCACTTCCGAGAAACAACTGGCGGTGTTGTAACCCAGGGATGAGAAGAGAACAGTGTGGAGGCAGCAGGACTTTTTGCCGTTCACCAGCAGGGGAACAGCGACATTACTGAACCCCAGTAACACGGGAGCAAGTGTAGACTGTGCTAACAGCACTTCCGAGAAAACAACTGGCGGTGTTTGTAACCCAGGGATGAGAAGAAACGATGGGTGGAGGCAGCAGGACTTTTTGCCGTTCACACAGCAGGGGAACAGCTGACATTACTGAACCCCAGTAACACAGGAGCAAGTGTAGACTGTGCTAACACCACTTCCGAGAAACAACTGGCGGTGTTGTAACCCAGGGAATGAGAAAGAGAACAGGTGGGAGGCAGCAGGACTTTTTGCCGTTTCACAACAGCAGGGGAACAGCTGACATTACTGAACCCCAGTAACACGGGAGCAAGTGTAGACTGTGCTAACAGCACTTCCGAGAAACAACTGGCGGTGTTGTAACCCAGGGATGAGAAGAGAACATGGGTGGAGTGGCAGCAGGACTTTTTCGTTCCAACACAGCCCAGGGGAACAGCTGACATTACTGAACCCCAGTACACAGGACAAGTGTAGACTGTGCTAACAGCACTTCCGAGAAACAACTGGCGGTGTTGTAACCCAGGGATAAAGAGAACATGGTGGAGGCAGCAGGACTTTTTGCCGTTACACAGCAGGGGAACAGCTGGACATTACTGAACCCCAGTAACAAGGGAGCAAGTGTAGACTGTGCTAACAGCACTTCCGAGAAACAACTGGCGGTGTTGAACCCCAGGGATGGAAAGAGAACATGGTGGAGGCAGCAGGACTTTTTCCGTTCACACAGCAGGGAACAGCTGACATTACTGAACCCCAGTTAAACACGGGAGCAAGTGTAGACTGTGCTAACAGCACTTTCGAGAAACAACTGGCGGTGTTGTAACCCAGGGATGAAAAGAACAGGGATGAGAAGAGAACATGGTGGAGGCAGCAGGACTGTTTGCCGTTCACACAGCAGGGGAAACAGTGACATTACTGAACCCCATAACACAGGAGCAAGTGTAGACTGTGCTAACAGCACTTCCGAGAAACAAACTGGCGGTGTTGTAACCCAGGGATGAGAAGAGAACAGGGTGGAGGCGCAGGACTTTTTGCCGTTCACACAGCAGGGAACAGCTGACATTACTGAACCCCAGTAACACAGGAGCAAGTGTAGACGTGCAAACAGCACTTCCGGAAAAAACTGGCGGGTTTTGTAACCAGGGATGAGAAGAGAACATGGTGAGGCAGCTAGGACTTTTTGCCGTTCACACAGCAGGGGAACAGCTGACATTACTGAACCCCAGTAACACGGGAGCAAGTGTAGACTGTGCTAACAGCACTTCCGAGAAACAACTGGCGGTGTGTAACCCCAGGGATGAGAGAGAACATGGTGGAGGCAGCAGGACTTTTTGCCGTCACACACAGCAGGGGAACAGCTGACATACTGAACCCCAGGTAAACCCGGGAGCAAGTGTAGACTGTGCTAACAGCACTTCCGAGAAACAACTGGCGTGTTGTAACCCAGGATGAGAAGAGACAGGGTGGAGGCAAGCAGGACTTTTTCCGTTCACACAGCAGGGAACAGCTGACATTACAGAACCCCAGTAACACAGGAGCAAGTGTAGACTGTGCTAACAGCACTTCCCGAGAAACAACTGGCGGGTTGTAACCCAGGGATGAGAAGAGAACATGGTGGAGGCAGCAGGACTTTTTGCCGTTCACACAGCAGGGGAACAGCGACATTACTGAACCCCAGTAACACGGGAGCAAGTTGTAACTGTGCTAACAGCACTCCAAGCCAACTGGCGGTGTTGGAGCCCAGGGTCAAGGAGGATGTTTAAATACTAGATCAAGTATTTTCCTTGTTACGTGTCAATTAAAAATGTCTATACTCCAAACAAGATAAATATAACCTTATACCATAAGATGATGATTTTACTTAAAAAAATATATGTAAAATTAATAATTGACAAACAAAACGCTACATTAACATGTTGAAAAGCAATGCAAACCACAATAAAACGGTTAAATAATCTGCTATAACGGTTTTAAATAAAAGCATACAAGTACATATCAAATCCATTAATGATGGATAAGTAACAGTATGTACACCATTTTCATTTGCTGAATAATATCACTAAAAAGTTTTTAAAAATATCAAAATTTCCATCATGTAATACTGATAATATGTGGCAATCATTTATATTAACAAAAAAAAACCTTAAAAAGTGCATAGTGAAAACAGCTATTTATGCCTGACTGTGGACTTGCAAGCAGACAACGGATAGATAAGGTATATATAGATGACACTGCATACCACAGATGGTGAATGGCGATGTAATACTGTACCTCAATAAAGTGTGCGTTACACTACATCCTTTTTTTATAAGCTTTATAAAAGGTACGTGCATGTAATGCTTGCGCCTTTGATTGGACCGCACAAACTGGCTTCCTGCTGTGACAGCGTTGGGTATTGGAGGTCTGTGCTTCTTAGACGCAGACACATTCACGGTGCGCATCGTTCATCATCGCAAGCGTACCGACAACACAAAGGCGTTGTCATGACTGCTTTACTCATAAACATGCACTTATGATGAAACATAACGCATGTGCCCTATTACATAACAAGCTACAGAAAAAGCGTGTGAGGTGAGAACAGCTGTTTTGTTAAGGTACAGTATTATATCGACATTGTACAGGTGCTCGCATTCATCTGATAAATAGATATCATTCACCTATTCTATCAGTTTGTCGTTCTTTCAGCACCACATTACAGGTATATATTTTGCTATTGTGACTATGCACTATTTGACTTTACCAAGGTAATGCATGATTTTTGTTAGCGATTATCATGTTTACATGAAGGAACCTTTATGATATGGGCTGTTAACTTTCTAAATCAAATATGTATTTTTTTAAAATGACACAAATATAAGTAATGTTGAAGAGGACTATTCCTACATGCATTGTTTGCACAATATTACAGGTGTACATCACGTCCCTTAATCAACATTGGATATTATATTTACTTGTATGCTTTTTATTCAAAGGCAAGAACACTGAAGTATAACCTTCGCACTGCAGCAGTTGTCAAGTTCAACCCACATTATGCACTTCCAACAATTGCAGTATTTGAGTCATCATGAAGTGAGTTGGTTTGTCTAAGCTATGGAGTGACAAGGTTGGCCATCAGTATCCTATAGCATAAGTAGGCTTTTGTGTTTGCATTTGTTTTCGGACATGTCATATCTGTAATAATATGTCACAATTATTTTGTTACAGATTTGGACAAAGACAAATCATTTTAGGTTTGAAATTGACGTTTCAAAATGTTTACAGCTTAGAAAATCATGGTGTAGCCTCATAATCTATGTGTAGCACTACACACTTTGAGATGTCATGTTTTTTTCACCATGATTAGGTTAGCAGCAGTAATTTTTGCCGGACACACAGCAGGGAACAGCAGGCGTTACTGAACCCCACAAACCACATCAGCGATTGTTTCATCTGTGCATCAACACTTTCTGAGCACAACTGGCGCTGTTGAAGCCCAGGGTCAAGGAGGGTGTAGGCACAAAATATTAGTTATTGCCTTGTTACGGCCATTGCAAATGTATGTACTTCAAACAAGAATAAATGAACTTTACTACAACAATAAAATGATAAATTTCAATTACAAGAATAGAAAAATATTTATACTTGACAGTCCTCTGTGGTTGATAACTTTAATGGCTAACTGAAAAAATATGGTAACAAATTTCAAAGCTTTCGAGACTACTCAGGTGTCTTCATCAGGGCTAAAGAAAGCCAAAAATGAAGAATCACATATTTCTACACACAACAGGACACAGGAATAGCTAAGACAAGTGAGGGAGGGACAAGTGAGGGGAGACCGCAACAAAAGGAGAACAAGGATGAATTATCAGCGCCACACAATCACAGATAAATTAATGAATTTACTTGGCAAAAGACTTTTGTTTGCCCGGTCATAGCAACATGGATATGGAATTAACGGTATTAAAATATAACTTCAAATATGAGAAACGTACAAAGGTTTCAGAATATAAGCTCATCATGACCTTTGACACTGTAGTGAGGAATAATAATCACATGGATTTATGTCATTCTATATCAATTAAGGAACTGCGTCTATGCCCTTCCAGGGTCATGAAAACCAAAAAAATACGCCAATGAAGGGCAATCAAACTTTCTATCCTTATCTAGGAACTGTTCCAATATTTAGTTCATCCCTGTGAGATAATGACAGTTCTGAACACGTCACTTACTTGTCTTACCTATTGCACTATTCCTGTGTCCTGTTGTGTATAGAAATATGTGATGCTTAATTTTTTTTTGTTAGTCTTTCCCTGATGAAGAGACGTGAGTTAGCCTTGAAAGCTTGCAATTTGTTTCCATCTTTCAGTTATCCATTAAAAGGTATCAACCACGCTGACTCTGAAGTCTAAATATTTTTCTATCTACTGGCTAACACGGTACAAAGATCACATGTTTTCTAATTTCAAGAAGGAAAAATAAAGAAAATACAAATATAAACGCATATATGCACATCCAAAAAGAAATGGAACAACACAACACCCAAAAAATTGGTAAACAAAATATAGTGTTGTAAATTTAAGAATAAAATACATTTTTTTTTTTTATGAAAATGCTTAAGGAACGCTATGTTAAACCATAACATAGTGAAGACAATGGATTTTGTAATAGTCACTCATCATCATCATCGCAAATTTTATTGTACATCACAGACATTTCAATTATTTAAGTTCATAAAATCGTAACTTTCTATGCATTATGACATGTCCAGCATGGACCCATCAATGTGATTATGACACAATAATGTACAATAAAAAATAACCAATTTAAAAAAACATTAGGCATTGTTTGTCACAATTTAAGTGTGTTGCCTGCAAGTGTAGGTTGAAACAAAGGCTACGGATAGCAAAGGTATATTCTATGTCTGATCAGACAGTGGACAGCCTCAGATGGGTAATGCCGATGTTATACTGACGTCAATAAGTTGCGGTTGAAAACATGCATTTTTTGCTTGTAGAGTGTTGAAGAGGGTAAAAGAATGTCTGGTTGCGCAAAGCTTTATCCGTCAACACATACCTTCCTACTGTCACGCGTAGGGTAGGGTAGCGTGTGGAATTAGCGACTTTCAAATGGAGGTTAGGCTGCGTTATGCGCACTAGGGACGCAAAAAAAAATACAGCAGTAATAATTTAATGTGTAATACTCCACCTATGACAAACAAAAAAAATTACGTTCCCTCTTTAAACAATGTACAAGACTAACAAGCCTAATGGTTGACGCTGACTTAATTGAGATACAGTATATACATCAACAATGTCCATAGTAACTATGCACTGTGATACCTATATACCAGTATTAATTTATATCTCTTGTGGTTGTTTCAAACAGCACTTGCAGGTATAATACCTATTGTCAGTATGCATGATGCACTTTCTAGATGTAATAATTTATTATTGGACATTATTACCATGTTTACATGCTGGCCATTTCATATATGGTGTTTGAAGTTACAGTTGGCATCAGTATGTGTATTTTATAATGTCTGTCATAAATAAACTCGTGATGATGATGATGAGGATTTAATGATTCGTACATCCATTGACTGCATTATCTTACAGGTACAGATAAAGTTCCTTAAAAAGCATTAATTCATAAGTCTGAAATGTACTTTATGCATTAATTTCAAAATGTGAAGAGTAGACTATGTTTTATTTTTTGTTACCATTTCTAATAGACAGTGCAGATATGCGCTGTGATGACAAATTATTATTTGTCCATATTTGTCATAAAAATTTATCATTCTAGGCCTGCAAAACTTCACAATTTTCATGTTTTCAGCATAACAAGCAGGGTGACGGCTCTTCCCTATTTGGAGCATGTTGGTCATGTGTTTTTCTGTCCATGTGTCGGGAACAGTGAGACTTCTTGCCGTTGACACAGCAGGGGAACAGCTGGCGTTACTGAACCCCACTAACAGTAGAGCTTGTGGTTTTGTTCTGTGGACACGACACTTCTGAGCAGCAACTGGCAGTGTTGGAGCCCAGGGAGTAGAGTTCAGGTGGTAGAAAGATGAACATAACAGGAGACATGGATAACGTTGCGAACCAGTTATTTAATCTGAAAACGACAGACAAATTTCTGCCGAGATCCATGCCTTGTTCATTTTCAGAAAAGTAAGCCGGTCTACATTATCGGAGGATAGCCCGCATGCGACGGTCTGTTAGTACACCACCTGCAGCACTAAAGACGCGCTCCGATAATACACTGGCAGCAGGGCAAGCCAGCACCTCCAATGCATACTGGCTAAGCTCTGGCCATGTATCCAGCTTAGAGACCCAAAACTTGAATGGGGAAGAGCCATCTGGGAGTACACGAGAGGCAAAGCCAAGTAGTCTGTCACCATCTGACGGATACGTTGCCTCCCGCTGACTGGAGCCCTCTCGATGGTGTAGACATTTGTGGCGCTCCCCACAAAACTTTGCCACATTTTTAACATACGGTCTTTCCCTTGCAGAGGCACTGCGTGTGCTCCCTCTGTTGCAGAGCTCTCTACACTGCCTCGACGCACAGAGCTGCTTTGTAAAGCAGTAGCAGCAGCAGTGCCTCTCGGCAGTAAGGTAGAACATTAGGGATTGCACCAGTGTGTCTTGGTACTCCCGCATTTTACGCTCCCGGTTCAACGTGTGATGAGGCTTTTGACGTTGTCCCGGTAGCGAGGGTCTAGGAGGGTGTACACCCATAATCAGACGTCGTGAGAATGTGGGCGATGCGGCGTCGTTTCTTAGGCACTGCAGCATGAAATCAACCATGTGCTGCAGACTCCAACTGGCAAAGAAACGCTGTCCTCTGCAAGAGGCGTTATCTCTGCCTGCTCTGCATCACCCCACCCTCGCTCTACATACTGACTAGAGCGTTGTGTACCTCCCTCTGGAGCGATGTCTTCCTCCTCCATTGACTCCTCCTCCTCATCCTCCTCACAAAGTGAGCCCTGCCCAGCCCTTTGTGAGGAACCACGTTGCGCTGACTTTCCAGAAGGTGATGGAATTTGTGACTCCTCATCCTCCACCTCTTCCAAAACCTCATCCCTTATTGCTTGCAGTGTTTTTTTGAAGCAGGCAGATAAGGGGACAGTCAGGCTGACTAGTGCATCATCTGCACTCGCCATCCGCGTTGACTCATCAAACGCACGCAAAACGTGGCACATGTCCTTCATAGTGGCCCACTCATTAATGGTGAAGTGTGGACGGCGCAAATTGCGTGTTGATTGCGCCTGATGCAGCTGATACTCCATAACTGCTGGCTGCTGCTCACACAACCGCTCCAACATATGTAACGTTGAATTCCACCTGGTGGATACGTCACATATGATGCGATGTTCAGGAAGGCGCAATCTGCGTTGCAGAGCTGCAATGCGCGATCTGGCCATGCTGGAACGTCGCAAGTGAGCGCACTCTAGGCGGACCTTGTGCAGCAGTGCATCAAGATCCGGATAGTCCCTCAAAAAACTGCACGACCAAGTTGAGCACATGTGCCAGACATGGTATGTGAGTGAGGTTGCCAAGGCCCAGAGCTGCCACCAATTTCGGCCATTGTCACACACTACCAAGCCTGGCTGGAGATTCGCTGGCAAAAACCACACGTCGCTCTCCTGCTTGATGGCATTCCAGACCTCCTGCGCTGTGTGGCTTCGATTCCCCATGGGAATTAATTTCAGAACGGCCTGTTGCCGTTTGGCCACGGCTGTGCTCATATCGGTCGCATCAGGTAAGCGTCCACGGATCCATGTGGAGGTAGACCGTGACGGCTCCTGCAGCGATGATTCTGAGGAACTGGAGTAGAGGAGGAGTCAATGTGGACAGACTTGATTCCGGCAATCCTTGGAGTTGGCAGAACACGTACAGCGCCACTCGCAAGATCTGTACCCGGCTCCACAACATTCACCCAATGGGCAGTGAGTGAAAGGTATCGTCCCTGGCCATGGGTACTGGTCCACGCATCGGTGGTCAGGTGGACCTTGCTACTGACGGCGTTTAGTAGCGCATGTTTAATTTTTGCCTCAACATGCTTTTGCAGACCAGGGACGGCTTGCCTGCTGAAATAAAAATCGGCTGGCACATTGTATTGTGGGACTGCCAATGCCATTAATTCACGGAAACTGTCAGTCTCCACCAGCCTGAATGACAGCATTTCAAGGGACAGGAGTTTTGCAATGCCAGCATTCAGAGCCTGTGCTCGTGGATGGTTTGCCGAGTATGGCCGTCTTTTATCCCATGCCTGTGCTACCGATGGCTGTTTTGTGGCCTGGGTGTGTGAGGTTGACAGGGAACTTGCAGCTGTGGGTGGAATAACACTGTGTCTCTGGACAACAGTGACAGAGGTTCTTCCATGGCGATCCTTTGAGGAAGCCTTACCAGCTGTGTGTGAACTGGAGGAAGAGGCTCCAACAGGAGCTGAAGATGTAGGTGCTGCTGTAGGTTGGCCTACATCTCCAGTGTGTCTTTGTAACTCAACAAAGTGCTTTGACCGCACATGTTTCCACATATTTGTTGTATTAAGGTTACTGACACTTTTACCTCTTTTAATTTTTTGATTACACAGCTTGCATTTTACATAGCAAATATCATCTGCAACTGTATCAAAAAAGGACCACGCAGAGCAAGTCCTGGGAGCGCCCGGTTTGGCTGTTGTAAGAGAACTGCTCCGAACGGGTGCCAAACTGGAGGCTACAGGCAAGCGAGTCTGCAGCCTACCTCTCCCTACTGTTTGGACCGTTGGTGCAATCTCTTCCTCAGAGCTGCTCCCACCACCTTCCTGTTCCTCACGCCATGTTGGGTCTTGGACCTCATCATCTCCACCACTACCCTCTTCCAACACCTGCTGTTGTTGGGTGGTCTGGCCAGCACCATGCTCAACAGAAACTGGCAACTGAGTCTCATCATCATCAGATGCGTTCTGCGGTGTGCTGACCATCGGCACTGGCTCACCCGCCTCTTCAGATTCAGAGAGACACAGCTGTTGCGCATCACTGCATACTGCCTCTTCTTCACATTCCAGAATGCTGCTTGGCTGGGCCCCTGTTTCCAAGCCAACAGATTCTGAGAACAGAAGCAGAGACTCAGCTGGCTCCTGTACAGAGCTCTCTGACTGCCTGGGCAATTTGGCAGGCGGTGAAGAGACTGATGGTTGTTCAACAGTGCTGTGGTCCTGAGAGGAGGTGGAAGGTATTGAAGTCGATGCATTGGCTGCCATCCAACCAACAACGGCTTCAATTTGTTCTTCACGCAGCAGGGGGGTACGCTGAGCTCCTACAAAGTGCGCATAAAGGAACGCTCACGGGGAAAACTGGTGGATGCTGTGTCACTGGGTGCGGCAGCAGCCACAGAATCCCCACGTCCTCTCCCTGCTGCAAATCCACGGCCTCGACCACGACCACGTGCCTTACTCACTGACTTCTTCATCTTGGTAGATTGATAAAGAAAGTCAGAAAAGTTAAGGCCTAAGTGTGGTTATTCCTCACAGACTACAGTGAACCCTGCAGACAACTGTTCAGTATCTGTGAAAGGCCCCTTTGTGTACTTCTATAGTGTTTGCAACCAATGTATTGTATACGGATGGAAGCGCGTCACACTAATAGATTAGATTTTTTTCCACTAAAATGGAGCAGCACCAATTAGAGAAAAATGTGAAGGATGAGGCAGTGACACACGCTCAGCAGACTACAACCGGCAGTGGTTGAAGTACAAACTGGAGCGTAATCTGCACTCACAAAATGAAAAGCTCACAGACTACAGTGAACACTGAAACACAACTATTCACTATCTGTGAAAAGCTCCTTTGTGTACTTCTATAGTGTTTGCAACCAATGTATTGTATACGGATGGAAGCGCGTCACACTAATAGATTAGATTTTTTTCCACTAAAATGGAGCAGCACCAATTAGAGAAAAATGTGAAGGATGAGGCAGTGACACACGCTCAGCAGACTACAACCGGCAGTGGTTGAAGTACAAACTGGAGCGTAATCTGCACTCACAAAATGAAAAGCTCACAGACTACAGTGAACACTGAAACACAACTATTCACTATCTGTGAAAAGCTCCTTTGTGTACTTCTATAGTGTTTGCAACCAATGTATTGTATACGGATGGAAGCGCGTCACACTAATAGATTAGATTTTTTTCCACTAAAATGGAGCAGCACCAATTAGAGAAAAATGTGAAGGATGAGGCAGTGACACACGCTCAGCAGACTACAACCGGCAGTGGTTGAAGTACAAACTGGAGCGTAATCTGCACTCACAAAATGAAAAGCTCACAGACTACAGTGAACACTGAAACACAACTATTCACTATCTGTGAAAAGCTCCTTTGTGTACTTCTATAGTGTTTGCAACCAATGTATTGTATACGGATGGAAGCGCGTCACACTAATAGATTAGATTTTTTTCCACTAAAATGGAGCAGCACCAATTAGAGAAAAATGTGAAGGATGAGGCAGTGACACACGCTCAGCAGACTACAACCGGCAGTGGTTGAAGTACAAACTGGAGCGTAATCTGCACTCACAAAATGAAAAGCTCACAGACTACAGTGAACACTGAAACACAACTATTCACTATCTGTGAAAAGCTCCTTTGTGTACTTCTATAGTGTTTGCAACCAATGTATTGTATACGGATGGAAGCGCGTCACACTAATAGATTAGATTTTTTTCCACTAAAATGGAGCAGCACCAATTAGAGAAAAATGTGAAGGATGAGGCAGTGACACACGCTCAGCAGACTACAACCGGCAGTGGTTGAAGTACAAACTGGAGCGTAATCTGCACTCACAAAATGAAAAGCTCACAGATACAGTGAACACTGAAACACAACTATTCACTATCTGTGAAAAGCTCCTTTGTGTACTTCTATAGTGTTTGCAACCAATGTATTGTATACGGATGGAAGCGCGTCACACTAATAGATTAGATTTTTTTCCACTAAAATGGAGCAGCACCAATTAGAGAAAAATGTGAAGGATGAGGCAGTGACACACGCTCAGCAGACTACAACCGGCAGTGGTTGAAGAACTAACTGGAGCGTGATCTGCACTCAAAAAATCAAAACCTCACAGACTGCAGTGAACACTGAAACACAACTATTCACTATCTGTGAAAAGCTCCTTTGTGTACTTCTATAGTGTTTGCAACCAATGTATTGTATACGGATGGAAGCACGTCACACTAATAGATTTGATTTTTTTCTAATATAATGGAGCTGCACCAATTCCACTAAATAAAAATAAAAAAAAAAAGAGTCAGTGACACGTGCAGATGCCTACAAACAGCGGTGGATGCAGAGCAAACTGCAGCGTCACCTGCACTGTCACACACACACCTTGCACAGAGCTGTTAAAACAACACTGGCAAAATGAAGCTTTACACAGCGGTTGGTAAACTAGCCTGCCTCAAGCACAGTAGTACACAAAATCGCAATATCTAACTGTCCCTCAGAGTGAGCAGAGTAGCGTTCTGTCCCTTACTGAGTTCACAGCACAGTGACGCTAAAATGGCGGCGGCGCCTTTTATAGTGCATTCTGACATCATTTCAGCAGCCAATCACAGCCATGCCATTAGTTAAGATGACCGCAGCATTACAGGATGTGCCCACACTTCGTAGGATTCCTCATTGGCTGACTAAAATCACATTGCCTCTCAAAGAATTATGGGAACTTCCGATTCCGGTATACGATATTGAAAAAGTATCGGAATTAAGTATCGGAATTCCGATAACGCGAATATCGGCCGATACCCGATACTTGCGGTATCGGAATGCTCAACACTAGTCCTAATATCATCTTATAACACTCTTGTGTCTCATGATTTGATTTTCTTTGAGGCCAAATCCCTTCACTTCAGCTCTGTGCTTGTGGCTTCATATATGGGGGAAAAATCTTCAATATGGCTGAATTTCTACTTGTATGGACTA
>JARQOD010012163.1:6389-20717 GCA_033576555.1 Oophaga sylvatica | reverse complement strand
TCTAGTTGCGGTGGTTAGTCAGGGTACTGCAATCTCATAGATTCCAACTGCTCTGGTGTATTTCCTTTTTTACCTGCACTCCTCAGCTACCGTAACATAACAATCCGCCTTAACATTCTTAGTGCCAGGAAGAAAGGAAACCACAAAATTAAAACGTGTGAAAAACAGCCTGTCTAGGATTAAGTCGCTTGGCAGATTCCAGATAAACCAGATTCTTATGGTCCGTAAGGACCACCACCTGATGTTTGGCTCCCTCCAGCCAATGTCTCCACTCTTCAAAAGCCCACTTCATGGCCAATAACTCCCGATTACCCACGTCATAATTACGTTCAGTAGGAGAAAATTTTCTAGAGAAACAGGCACAAGGGTTACTTTTAGAGGTCTCTGGATCTCTTTGGGACAAAACGGCACCTGCCCCAATTTCAGAGGCATCAACCTCCACCTGAAATGGCAGAGAAACATCAGGCTGCCGTAGAACAGGAGCAGAAGTGAATCTCTGCTTAAGTTCCTGAAATGCAGAGACTGCCTCAGGAGGCCAATTCACCACATCAGAACCCTTTTTGGTCAAATCAGTTAATGGTTTAACAATAACCGAGAAATTACCAATAAATTTACCATAAAAATTGGCAAAACCCAAAAATCTTTGAAGAGCCTTTAATGAAGTAGGTTGGACCCAATCACAGATGGCCTGAACCTTGACCGGGTCCATTTCAATAACAGATGGGGACAAAATGAATCCCAGAAATGAGATCCTCTGTACGCCAAAAAGACACTTTGATCCCTTCACATACAGAGCATTCTCTCTCAAAATCTGGAATACAGTTCGAACATGTTTCACATGAGAGTCCCAGTCATTGGAAAAAATCAAGATATCATCCAAATAAACAATCAGAAATTTATCCACAAAATCCCTGAAAATGTCATTCATGAAGGACTGGAAGACAGAAGGAGCATTAGTGAGCCCAAAGGGCATCACAAGGTACTCAAAATGCCCCTCAGGGGTATTAAATGCAGTCTTCCATTCATCCCCGTGCTTAATGCGAATAAGGTTATATGCCCCCCTGAGGTCAAGCTTGGTAAACCAAGTAGCGTTTTTCACCCTGGAAAACAGGTCAGAAATCAAGGGTAACGGATATTGATATTTCACAGTAATATTGTTCAAAAGACGATAATCAATACACGGCCTTAATGAACCATCCTTTTTGGCCACAAAGAAAAAACCGGCACCTAAGGGTGAAGAGGATGGTCTGATATGACCCTTCTCCAATGACTCCTTGATATAAGACCGCATAGCGTCATGTTCAGGTACAGACAAGTTAAAAAGGCGACCTTTAGGGAATTTACTACCAGGCACTAATTCAATAGCGCAGTCATAGCTCCTATGGGGAGGCAAGGATGCAGATTTACTTTCGCTAAACACATCAGAAAAATCAATCAAAAAGTCAGGAACATCCTGAGCCTGGGGGAGGCAGAAAAAACAGGAGTGTTGGTATTAACACATTGGCAGCCCCAACTGGTTACAGACACAGATTTCCAATCCAAAACAGGATTATGAGACTGTAACCAAGGGAAACCCATACGATAATGTCATGCAGATTATACAGAACCAAAAATTTGCAGCTCTCCTGATGATCAGGTTCAACCCTCATTATCACCTGAGTAGAGAACTGAGGTTTATTCTCAGCCAAAGGGGTAGAATCGATCCCCAGTAGGGGAATAGACTTCCGTAGGAGTATCAAGGGAAACCCACAACGTTTAGCAAAATCAAAATCCATCAGGTTAATAGCTGCTCCCGAATCAACGAAAGCCTGAGCAGAAAATGAGGACAGAGAGCATATCAGGGTAACAGTTAACAAAAACTTAGTCTGAACACTACCCAAGACAACTGAGCTTGCAAAACGTCTTCCCGCTTAGGGCAGACTGAAATAGCATGAGAGGCATCACCACATTAGAAACATAACCCATTGCGCTTTCGAAACTCATGACGCTGTGCCCCAGAAACCACTCTATCACACTGCATGGATTCAGAAGCAGGTTCACAAGGCAACACTATTCCACGCATACTTCTCCGCTCACGCAAACGTCTGTCAATTTGAATCGCTAATGACATAGAATCATTGAGACCAGAGGGGACAGGGAATCCCACCATAACATCCTTTACATTATCTGACAGACCCTTCCGAAAAAGGGCTGCCAAAGCGTCGTCATTCCATTTGGTCAGGACTGCCCACCTACGGAATCTCTGACAGTATAACTCAGCGTCATCAAGCCCCTGATTTAATGCCAACAAGGCTTTTTCAGCTTGATCAGTGACATTAGGCTCATTGTACAATAACCCCAAAGCCTGAAAAAATGCATCAACATCACTCAAAACAGGATCCCCAGGTGTCAGGGAAAAAGCCCAATCCTGAGGATCGCCGCGCAGGAGAGAGATGACAATTTGAACCTGCTGCGCTGCGTTCCCTGAGGACTTAGATTTTAAGGCAAAAAACAATTTACAGTTATTTTTGAAATTCAGAAACTTAGCTCGATCAACTAAAAACAAATCTGGCATGGGAATCCTAGGTTCCACAACAGGCAACCCAGCAAGATAGGCAGCAATACTCCGAACCTCAGTGGCAAGCTGATCCACACGGCCAGACAACTGTGCAAACTCCATTGAGAGAAAAAATCCTCCCCAGCACCCAGAGATACAGAGGGAAAAAAAAAAAAATGCAACAAACAGAAAAATATCTCTGACAACTCTGACAACCTTTTTCCTTTCACAATATTTTTCCCTTCTGTGAGTACCATACAATTTTCAATTTTTAGGCCGGTGATACTGTTATGTTTCGGTAGCTGAGGAGTGCAGGTAAAAAAGGCAATACACCAGAGCAGTTGAAATCTATGAGATTGCAGTACCCTGACTAACTACCACAACTAGAGGCAGCCGTGGAGCGTTCCTACGTTGGTCCTAGACGCCTCGTCACAGCCTGAGAAACTAACTACACCTAAAGATAGAAAGAGGAAAGCTATCTGCCCCAGAGCAGATCCCCAAAGAACATAGAAAGCCCCCAAACATGTAATGGCGGTTAGACAAGAAGAAATACTGACACAGACAGAAAATAGTATGAGCAAACGTTGGGGCCCAAACTACCTAAATAGAAAAGGATAGGAAGGGCATTACTGCAATCCCAAAAAACCCTGAAAAGCACCAACTCTACTAATTTCAAAAACACCTGAGATCACACGACCTCTACCACCTAAATTAGTTCTCTGGTGTAACAAAATCAAAACAGCAGCCACTGAAAAAACTGGAAAAAGCAAATGTACAAACATCAGTGGCTGAACTAAACTGAGAGGGCAAAAGCCCCCGGAGGAGACCCTGAAGGCCCCCACAGAAGTGCAGGACAAAATGCAAAAATCAAGCACAAAAACAAAAAGAAGAAAATGTCTTATCTGTTAGCAGGAGATGCAGACACGACACAGCAGGCTACAAAGGAAACAGGAATCAAGGATTGAGACCAGAACAATTGATCACCGGCAACCCTGATGGGAAGGCGACTCCCTTATATAAGACCAGTCAGTAACACCTGATTCCCAATCCTCACAATCTTCACAGGACAGTCCAGTACCGCTTGTAACCACCAGAGGGAGCCTCTGCTCAGAACTCATTTCAAGCCCATTCACAACAGAGAGGCCTAGAGAAGTGGTTAGTGATAGAAGCTGAGATGCAGATGTGGAAGTAGGGCTGTTAATGGGGATGTTGAAGTCTCCAAGGATAAGGGTTGGCAGTTCTGAGGACATGAAGTGCGGCAGCCAGGCTGAGAAGTGGTCAAGGAACTGGGTGGGCGAGCCTGGGGGCCGATATATGACCGCTACTCTGAGGGAGAGGGGACATAATGTAAGGAGTTTGTTGTATGTCCTCCCTGTGTTTGTGTGGGTTTCCTCCCATATTCTAAAGAAATACTGATAGGGAATCATATATTGTGAGCAGCAATGGTGCTGTGGAAATTACTGGTGCTAAATAAGTGAATAAAAAATAAGTCCCACTATTGAAAAGGAATTATAAGCAGGCTAACCTTTGCTGTTTCTTACTACAGTCTCATTTCAGTGGCAACAGCAAACGATAGCTTTTAACTTTATTTTTTTTTTATTATTGTACTCAAAATAAAAAACAAAATGTAATGAAAAAAAGCAAGAGTTTCGAGTTCCAAGAGATCCGAGGCACTAGTTTTAACTTTTAGGTCATATTTGGCCTTTTTAAACCAGAAATACAATAGTAAAACTATAGCTAGATGTATTTTTTACTATTGTGTTTCTGGCTTGAAAAAGGCCAAATATGGCCCAAACTTTGTCTCGTCCACCTCTCCATTTTATTTTTGCTATGTAATTTTAAGGATAGAATAAAAGTTTAGTTTTTTCATATAAGTTATCTTTAGTGCGTTGAATCTCTTGGATCTTTTTCTGTTTCTTGGACCGGGTGGGAAGTCACATGGGGCTAGCACAAAATTACCAATTGTGAGATTTGCTCACTCTAACAAAATATAATGAATAATGATTTAAAAAATGCATAAAAAACCTGTTGAAAAAAATTTTTCTAATTACAAATTAAAAATAAATATTTTAAATCCCCCCGCACATTCTATATTTAAATAACTGTCACTGTGATAGGTAAAAATTTGCAAAAAATGCCAGAATTGCTCTTTGGACACCTCGCCTTCAATAAAAAATTGGATAGAAAGCAATTGCAAAATTGTATGTACACCAAAATGGTACCAATGAAAACAACTGCTCACTCCCAAGTCACACCGCCATACAGCTCTATCTAAAGAAAAATGTAAAAAAATGATGGATCTCAGAATGTCAACAGAAATAATTTAAGAAATGTTTCATTTTTATAAAGTAGTGAATATTATACTGTTATATTCATATTAGTCTGCACAATGAAGACAACATGCCATTTTTTAATCCACAGTGAATAAAATACAGTAAATACAAACCTCAATCGAAAATGACACAATTGCTGCTTTTTTCCATTTCACACCAAAAAAATGTTTTCCCCCATTATTCAGTACAGGGCCGGCTCCAGGTTTTTATGGGCCCCGGCGAAAGAGCCTCAGTGGGCCCCTTTAACACAGACCACGATTCATGATGCACAGATACAGCAGAGAAATATAGGTACAGTACAATGCCAAATACTTCATTTCTTCCATTACATGAGTGATATCTATTGTAAATTGTACAATAGCTCAGAAACCGCCAAATCCTCACAGCGCACAGTACAGACTGGACAGTACAGTCCTCCATACAATATTATGGGCACCACATAGTCTCCCCCTCATCACCCATATAATACCCCATGCAGGATGTCACCCCCCATCCCCATATAATGCTCCATACAGAATACTGGACCCGAAATAATGCTCCATACAGAATACTGGACCCAATATAATGCTCCATACAGGATACTGGTCCCCATATAATGCTCCATACAGGATACTGGTCCCCATATAATGCTCATACAAAATATGGAGCTCTCCTCTGCGCTGTCCTGCATTCTGCACTGTTACGGCTCAGGAAAGGGCACTGTGGAAAGACTCCCCATTATCATCATGATTGCCTCCCCATCATCATCATCGCCTCCCACTCATAATCATTTCCTCCCCCTCATTATCATTGCCTCCCCCTCATCATCATTGCCTCCCCATAATCATCATTGTCTCCCCATCATCATCAATGCCTGCCCATCATCATCATGGCCTCCCCATTATCATCAATGCCTGCCCATCATCATCATGGCCTCCCCATTATCATCAATGCCTGCTCATCATCATCATGGCCTCCCCATTATCTCAATGCCTGCTCATCATCATCATCACCTCCCCAATATCATCAATGCCTGCCCATCATCATCATGGCCTCCCATTATCATCAATGCCTGCCCATCATCATCATGGCCTCCCCATTATCATCAATGCCTGCCCATCATCATCATCGCTTCCCCATCATCATCAATGCCTGCCCATTATCATCAATGCCTGCCCATCATCATCATCTCCTCCCCATCATCATCATCAATGCCTGCCCATTATCATCATCACCTCCCCATCATCATCAATGCCTGCCTATTATCATCAATGTCTCCCCATCATCACACACAGACAGCACCACAGCACACAAGCACTCTCTCACATACATACATACACACACACACACACACACACACAAAGTACCGCACTACATATACACACACACTGATACACACAGACACATACACATCACATCTCACCTGTCCGGCGACTGCGCTCTCTCTGCAACAGCCAGCCGCTGAATGATGACGTCATTCAGCGGCGCTGCTGTGAGAGGAAGCGCCGGCGTCCCCTGGAGCCCGGAGCTGCAGCAGCGAAGGCACGGGGAGAGGTAAGTTTTGTGCCAGCTGCTGCCGGGGCCCTAAGCAAGCGGGGGGGCCCTGTGGCGGCGCTGACACCGCTAACGGGCGCCGGGGTGCCCGACGGCGAGTGGGCCCCCACCCCCCTGCTCAGGGCCCCGGCACTTGCCCAGGTGTGCCGGGTGCTGACGCCGGCCCTGATTCAGTACATTGTATAATAAAAAAGGTGGCATTCAAAACTACTACTCGTCAAAAGCACTTATATAGCAGTTTTGATAGAAAATAACAAAAGGTAGGGGATGAGCAAACGTACAGTAAGAGATAAAAACACTAAGGCCGGGATCACACTTGCGAGAAACTTGCACGATTCTCGTGTGAGTTTCTCGCATCAGCACCCGACACTGCCGCTGGAACTCGGACCGGAGCGTGCGGCTGCATAGAAATACATGTAGCTGCACGCTCCGGTCCGTGTGCCGGCGGCAGCACCGGGTGTTGATTCTAGAGACTCGCACGATTCTCGTGCGAGTTTCTTGCAAGTTTGATCCTGGCCTAAAAAAGAGTCCGTAGCAAGAAGGAAACATATAATGTTTTGTGTCATATATGGGATTTTGGGGGTTTCGATAATTGTTGCAAAGGTTTTTATTAGCTAATAACAAAATATTAGGGATGAGCGAGTATACTCGTTAGGATTCGGTACTGGGCGAGTAATGCCGTACTCGCGGTACTCGAATCCTAGAGAGTAAATTTCACTACTCGTCTCGCAATATTCGGATCTCCTGCCCGGCATGTTAGCCAATCACAGGAAAGCCGCGGCCTTCTTTGTTGTGGCATTATTGTGATTGGCTGGCCACGCAGCGTCATAGTCATAGCCTATGAGTTATAGGCTATGACTATGTGTGTGCGGAGAATGTGTGCGGGGGTCTGTGAAGGTATGTGTGTGTGGGGGGGGCTCTGCCGGGCTCTGCTGTGTCCGTCGTGGGACACTTGTTTTTAAAGAGGGACTGCATTGGAAAGGTGAGTATAGTTTGGTTTATTATTTTAATATTATTTGCAGGAGATGAGGGCTTCGAGGAGTTAGGTGTGTGCGGGGAGTATGTACTCTATGTTTGTGTTGTATGTTATGTGTATGTACTGTATTATGTTGTATGTTCTGTATGTCTTTTTTTTTTAACATTCACCACATTAGCCGGATGATGGGAATACTACTTTCCCATCATCCGCTAATGCTGTCACTGTAGCTGGCATAGCTGGATGGGACAAGTAGTCCCATCGGACGATGCCCGCATAGCCAGCAGAGCCCGAGTCCGGCAGAGCCCCGCACAGCCCCGGCAGAGGCCGGCACAGCCCCGCACAGCATCGGCAGAGCCCGGCACAGCCCCAGCAGAGGCCGGCACAGCCCCGCACAGCTCCGGCAGAGCCCGGCACAGCCCCAGTAGAGGTCAGCACAGCACCAGCAGAGCCCA
The DNA here is from genome assembly GCA_033576555.1 of Oophaga sylvatica. NCBI lineage: Eukaryota > Metazoa > Chordata > Amphibia > Anura > Dendrobatidae > Oophaga > Oophaga sylvatica. The sequence continues at coordinate 12,884 of JARQOD010012163.1, read as the reverse complement.
CACAGCACCGGCAGAGCCTGGCAAAGCCCCGGCACAGGCCCGACAGAGCCCGAGCCAGCAGTGCCTGGCACAGCCCCGCGCACACACACAGCCCCACAGACCACCCGCACACATTCTCCGTCCACACACATTCTCTGCCCATTACTCGCATTTCTTATAGACTTACATTGGACTCGTTACGAATACCCGAGTATTAGGAGCTACTCGTAACGAGTACAGCGAGTCCCGAGTATTTCACTACTCGCTCATCCCTACAAAATATCTAAAACTAGAAATAAGTTGCAACCAGACAAGTCTCTTATTTAAGTAAATTTACAGTAAATTCTACATAATTTTGCTATATAATATATTCTGTATTAATTTGTCTAAAGTTTCTCCTCGTGATAAAACCATACCAACCAGGGAATTTGTGCAGCAAAGAAAGCGACTTATACTGAAAATGGGATTGGTTTAAAGGCAAAACCCAGGCAGTCTGTGTCATCAGATGTCTCATTAAGCTCATTAGGAATGAGCTATCTACTTAAAGGGGTTTTCCACCACTTTATTATTAATGACTTATTCTTAGGTTAGGTCATGAATATTTGACTGTGAGGGTCCAGCACCTGGAACCTCCATCAATCAACTGTATGCAGTACCAACAGTGGCCAGATGAATAGTCCCAGCTGAGTCAACTAAGCCACAGTCAGTGTACACCCCGACACCTCGTACAGAAAAGGACAGGACAGACGCAACTCCAGGCACAACTGCAGTCCAACGGGGAAACAATTTAATAAAAGAAATGAATAAAGTGCAACATTAACTTCCAGCTCTCCCCAATGACTTCGACGGCCGTACCCACAGCAGCCACGGCGGCCGAAAGCGGAGATAGTCCAAATGGCGAATCTGGAAGCTTGAAGTCCCTTCGGCGAGGCACTTATGTAGTCCTAGTGCCCGTTGTGCTGTCCAAAGATCCTGGGCAGCACCCTTTGTAAGAGAATGGTCAGCCATAATAATTGAACAGCCATGTTGGTTCTAGCAGCCATCTTGTACAAAGTTATAAACCAACTAAAAAGCTTCTAAAAAGCTAATTAGCTGTACTTCTGAAAGTCATAGACAGATTGAAGACACAATACGAGATCATGGCCATTAGCAGGTATAGCTGGCATACGCACAGGTTAATTGGATCAGCTACAGGGCAATGAAATAATAGGAAAAGGGTAAACATATGGTAATAAATAAGTGTATTAAGTGATCAATGACAGCAACTAAGAGGAACATGGAGATTTATGAGTTCTAATGGAGTTTGGGGTAAAGAGTCTCAGATTCATTACACTTAACTATTGTATGATGTTTTGTCTTTGAATATATGTATTTTTCTGCAATATGATGTCATCATGTATATGTCCTTTTGCGGCAATGTGCTTTTCTTTGTCTGTATCATGTATAAAAAGCCCCTGTTACTGTTGTTCGGGGCTATAACATCGCCATTCTGCCGCCATGCCACACCATCTGTCAGGCTATGGCCAGACCACCGCCAGATATCCCAGTGTTACTTTCTCTGTCTGAACACCTGTTCATGCCTGCATTCTTTGTCTCACTGACTTTCCATGTGCTGTTCTGCTGCGAATCTCCAAATAAACTTCGATCTCAGCTTGATAAGAGGATTGTCTACATATTTTTTCCCGGCTCTTCCAGCTCTCAGTAAGGACTTTCTTACAAGTGACAAAGCCTAAGCCAGGAGGAGCGGCTCCGGAGAGCTGCCTCCAGAAGAACCATTGGAAGAATTTGTGGATTAGGGCTTGAGATTGGAAGGGTGAAAAAATTAAAAAACTGCACGCGGCCATACGTTAAATCGCTCAAAGTAAGCCAGCCTGAAGGAGACCCTCTTGTGAAGTGCGCCAAGTCTGCCTGATTTTGATAAGAAAACTACAAAAAAAGGATTATAAAAATATATGTGCAACCAAGAAGAAACCTCTACGTGAGTTATCAACAAGGACGTGAGAAGTTTTGTGAGAAGTTTTGTGCCCGGTAGCAAGAGGCTTAAAAGGCGAGGGGAGACGCCTGGTCAAGCATAACGAGAGAGGCTGGAAACACAGCCACAGCTCTTTTGGTTGACTCCAGCCGTGAGAGCGGGTCCTCCAGACAGATAGGTGTGAATATCTGACTTTTGTTTGAAGTGCACTGGTGATACCAGAACAGAGAAAACTCGTCCTTGTAGGCTTCTAGTATGAAGTGGTTGCGAAGCAGGCAGAAAAGCATGCTAGCACACCCCAGCTGGAGGGGGTCAATGTTGAAACCACATGGTTAAATTGTATGCGTTGGTTCACAGAAGAAAACAGGGAACTACACTGTGTTCCAAATTATTATGCAAAAATTGTTTAGGAGTGATAAGGTAAGAATTTTTTTGCTTGTCAGTTAAACTCATTGATGGTGATGTGTATCAGGGCTCTTTATATCACTATAAGCAATTGCAGACACCTGTGCTAATTAGTTTGGCAGGTGTGTCCAATGAAAGGCAAGACTACTTATGAAGGCTGTCCCACATTATTAAACAGCCTAAAAAGAAAAAGGATGTGTCGGCTGCTGAGAAGCAACAAATTGTGGAGTGTTTAGGTCAAGGCATGACTACAATCAACATTGCCAAGACACTTCATCGTGATCATCGCACAATCAAGAAGTATGTAGCTGATTCACAGTACACACGTGTGAGTGCTGATAAGGGAAAATTGAGGGCTCTTTCCTACAGGCAATTACATCAGGTTAAAAGAGCAGCGGCAAAAAAGCCTTGTCATAGCAGCAGACAAGTTTTTGCAGCTGCTGGTGCCTCCAACGTCCCCCGAACAACAAGATGCAGGGTCCTTCAGAGGTTTGCAGCTGTGTGTAAGCCATCTTGTCGACCTCCTCTATCCACTGCACACAAGCAGAAACGGCTCCAGTGGGCCAAACAATACATGAAGACTGACTTCAAAACTGTTTTGTTCACCGATGAGTGCCGTGCAACACTCGAGGGTCCAGATGGATGGAGTGGAGGATGCCTGGTTGATGGACAACCCATGCAAACACGGCTACGGCGCCAACAAGGAGGTGGAGTAATGTTTTGGGCTGGAATCATGGGGAGAGAGATTGTCGGCCCTTTAGGGTCCCTGAAGGGGTAAAGATGAACTCCATAGTGTATGGTGAGTTTCTCAAACAGCACTTCCTGCCATGGTTCAAGAAGAAGAACCGTGCATTCCGCAGCAAGATCATTTTCATGCATGATAATGCACCGCTCATGCTGCACATAACACATCTGCATCTCTGGCTGCTATGGGCATAAAAGGGGACAAACTTATGGTGTGGCCCCCATGCTCCCCTGACCTCAACCCCATTGAGAACCTCTGGAGCATCATCAAAAGGAGTGTCTATGATGGCGGGAGGCAGTTCACATCTAAGCAACAGCTCTGGGAGGATATTCTGTCCTCATGCAAAACAATTGAAGCAGAAACCATCCAAAACCTGCAAATTCAATGGACGAGAGAGTTCAGAAGCTCCTTTCGAACAAGGGGTCCTATGTGCAAATGTAACATCACCTAGAATAAAGTTTTGAGTTGAAAACTGTTTGATTTCAGTTTGTAATAACCTGCTAATGCTTATAATTTCATAAATGACCATTTTTATGTTCTTTATTAAAATGAAAAGGTTGAAAACTCTGCTGTGCATAATAATTTGGAACATGCATTTTGAGTGCAGTTTGAGTGTTTTATTTTTTTAAAAATATACTGTTATCATAGGCAGTTTGTACAAAAACCTTTCAATTGTACTCTAATAGTTATTTGAATGGAAAATTACAATGACTGCAATTCATATAGGTAATTTGGGAAAATCTGAGAAAATATTACTTGCATAATAATTTGGAACACAGTGTAAATAAAAAAAAGTCGCTAGGGAAAACTAGTAGCTGGGTAGCAGTTTTGTGAAAGACTGTCATAGCTTTTATCAGGCTATTGATAGGCAGTCTGCACGACAATATGTTAACATGATCACCCGGAGAGGAGCAGTGTATGGAGAGAGATTAGAAAAGCTGAATGAGACACTGAAGCTAGCAAGGAAGCCCAAAAGGAGGGGTGTGATCTGCAGCAGCTAAGAGCAGTTACAGTCAGGGCCAGAAATATTTGGACAGTGACACAATTTTCGCGAGTTGGGCTCTGCATGCCACCACATTGGATTTGAAATGAAACCTCTACAACAGAATTCAAGTGCAGATTGTAACGTTTAATTTGAAGGGTTGAACAAAAATATGTGTTAGAAAATGTAGGAATTGTACACATTTCTTTACAAACACTCCACATTTTAGGAGGTCAAAAGTAATTGGACAAATAAACATAACCCAAACAAAATATTTTTATTTTCAAAATTTTGTGGCAAATCCTTTGGAGGCAATCACTGCCTTAAGTCTGGAACCCATGGACATCACCAAACGCTGGGTTTCCTCCTTCTTAATGCTTTGCCAGGCCTTTACAGCCGCAGCCTTCAGGTCTTGCTTGTTTGTGGGTCTTTCCCTCTTAAGTCTGGATTTGAGCAAGTGAAATGCATGCTCAATTGGTTAAGATCTGGTGATTGACTTGGCCATTGAAGAATGTTCCACTTTTTTGCACTCATGAACTCCTGTGTAGCTTTGGCTGTATGCTTGGGGTCATTATCCATCTGTACTATGAAGCGCCGTCCAAACAAGTTTGCAGCATTTGGCTGAATCTGGGCTGAAAGTATATCCCGGTACACTTCAGAATTCATCCGGCTACTCTTGTCTGCTGTTATGTCATCAATAAACACAAGTGACCCAGTGCCATTGAAAGCCATGCATGCCATGCCATCACGTTGCCTCCACCATGTTTTACAGAGGATGTGGTGTGCCTTGGATCATGTGCCGTTCCCTTTCTTCTCCAAACTTTTGGCTTCCCATCATTCTGGTACAGGTTGATCTTTGTCTCATCTGTCCATAGAATACTTTTCCAGAACTGAGCTGGCTTCTGGAGGTGTTTTTCAGCAAATTTAACTCTGGCCTGTCTATTTTTGGAATTGATGAATGGTTTGCATCTAGATGTGAACCCTTTGTATTTACTTTCATGGAGTCTTCTCTTTACTGTTGACTTAGAGACAGATACACCTACTTCACTGAGAGTGTTCTGGACTTCAGTTGATGTTGTGAACGGGTTCTTCTTCACCAAAGAAACTATGCGGCGATCATCCACCACTGTTGTCTTCCGTGGGCTCCCAGGTCTTTTTGGATTGATGAGTTCACCAGTGCTTTCTTTCTTTCTCAGGATGTACCAAATTGTAGATTTTGCCACTTCTAATGTTGTAGCAATTTCTTGGATGGGTTTTTTTCTGTTCTTGCAGCTTAAGGATGGCTTGTTTCACCTGCATGGAGAGCTCCTGTGACCACATGTTTCCTTCACAGCAAAACCTTCCAAACGCAAACACCACACCTCAAATCAACTCCGGCCCTTTCATCTGCTTAATTGAGAATGACATAACAAAGGGATTGCCCACACCTGTCCATGAAATAGCCTTGGAGTCATTTGTCCAATTACTTTTGGTCCCTTTAAAAACAGGGTGGCACATGTTAAGGAGCTGAAACTCCTAAACCCTTCATCCAATTTTAATGTGGATACCCTCAAATGAAAGCTGAAAGTCTGAACTTCAACTGCATCTGATTTGTTTTGTTTCAAATTCATTGTGGTAATGTCTAGAACCAAAATTAGATAAATGTTGTCTCCGTCCAAATATTTATGGACCTAACTGTATGTCCCAGATGAACACTGCAGCTTCGAAAAGCGGGGCTGATGTAGATACAGTTATAGACTGGAGAAGGGAGTTAGGATAATGGGTGAAGGGAGGGCACGTGCTTAGGGCGCCGGGCTGCGGCCCAAGATAGGGAAGAAATTTTTTTTATTTTATTTTTTTAACGTCCCTTCCCATCCGTTAGACAATCCATGACATCTGTTGTCTTTTCGGAGGGGGGGGGTCGGGTTAGGTGGGCAGAGGCGCACTCCATATTCACCTCGATGCAGGGAGCTGACTGACCCAGGAAGTAGTGGCGTCGCAACTTACGGGGTCAGAGAGGTCCTTGCATCCGAGGTGCTGCAGCGTCTGTGCATGTGAGGAGGATGAGATCATCTCCACTGCAGACATCACAGCAGAGGAGGAGGAGGAAGACAACATGGGAGGAGGACACAGGAGCAGGTGAGCGCTCAAAGAGCTGAATATGGGAGGAGGCTGGTGACAGGGGAGGCTGCTGCTGTATACTGGTGAGAGGAGGCTGGTGACAGGGGAGGCTGCTGCTGTATACTGGTGACAGGAGGCTGGTGACAGGGAGGCTGCTGCTGTATACTGGTGAGAGGAGGCTGTGATAGGGAGGCTGCTGTTGTATACTGGTAAGAGGAGGCTGGTGACAGGGGAGGCTGCTCCTGTATACTGGTGAGAGGAGGCTGGTGACAGGGAGGCTGCTGCTGTATACTGGTAAGAGGGGGCTGGTGA
>JARQOD010012162.1:0-20718 GCA_033576555.1 Oophaga sylvatica | reverse complement strand
CCACATCCCCCTATATCTTTTTAAAAATGGCCCCCAAACCCCTTATTATGTATGTCCCCCTCCCCCCCAAATTTGTTTTGTATGATGGCCCCTTTACACTTTAGGCCCACCACAGCCCTTATATCTTAGTAGGCCCCACAGCACTTTTAACTTTGGGGCACCCTTTTCCCCCATATATAGATTAGCCCCTTTTAATATAGAGGCCAAAAAGCCCCTTTATCTATAGTATGATGGCCCTGTGTTTTGAAAATTTTTAGATGCCCCACGCCCCTTATTTATGCATAAGGCTCTCACAAAAAAAAAAAAAATAATCATAAACTAGAATACTAACCTAACCCTGATTCCGGCACTGTGCCGTCTCCTTTTCAAGGCGGTCTGCAAGCAGCATAACTCTCGCGCCACCTGAGCAAGTATGCTGATTGGGCCCGGGACGGGAAAAAAAAGGTTTTTGGGCACAGATTGCCAATTAGTGGCCCAATTACCATGTCAATTTTCCTTCTAAATTGGGGGCCTTGTCCCCTGAAATGCACCTCTTTGGGGCAAAAAAACCCTAAAATTTTGGGGGCAGGAATGCGCTAAGAACCTCCTTTTTTCATAGAATTTTGCGAAATATTTCATATAACACTATATCATAAAATGGAGAGTTGGAAGGGGACCCCCTGGCCCATCTGGTCCAACCCCCTGCTCAAAGAGGATTTTCAAATCTCCGACAGATGTTTCCCCCTGTTTGAAGACTTCCCCCTTTAAGGGGAATCACACCCCTCGTGGCAGCCTTTTCCACTCTTGATCACCCTAACTGTCAAAAGTTTTTTTCTAAAATTTAAAACTGTGTCTCCCCCCATTTCTTCTAGTTTTCCTTGTCAAATGAAAAGATGATCCTTTACAAAGTGACAGCCCTTGAGATATTTTGGACCTATTAAGTTCCTCTCAGTCTTCTTTTTTGCAAACTAAAATTCCCCCAAACCGCAACCGTTCCTCATAGGACATGGGGTTCAGACCGGGCCCATTTTGGGGCTCTTTTCTGAACTTGCTCCATTGTTGATGTTTTTTTTTTAAAAAGTTGCCCAAAAAGGACACAGTTTTTCCCGATGGGTTGACCAAAGGGGTAGAGGGGAATAATGACCTTTTACTGATGAACTGTTGCTTCGTTGATACTATCCTGAATTGTATTTTTTTTTTTGCTCTGCATCACCGGTTTATCTGTTCATTCTTGATCAATTGTAACCCAAATCTTTTCACATTGCTTTACTTAGCCCATTCCTCCCCTTTTTGAAATGCTTTTTTCATTTTTATTGCCCAGATTTAGTACTTTGCATTTTTCCCTGTTAAAAACCATTCTGTTAGTTGCTGCTCACTGCTCCAGTTTATTTATATCTTTTTGAATCCTCTCTCTCCTCTAGTATTAGCTACCCCTCCTAGCTTTGTGTCATCAGCAAATTTGATCAGTTAACCCTCAATTCCTTCATCTAAATCATTGATAAAGATGTTGAACAATACAAGGCCCAAAACAGAGCCTTGTGGTACTCCACTTGAGACATTCTTCCAACTGGATGTGCAGCCGTTTACGATCACTCTTTGGGTCCGATCACTAAGCCAGTTATGAATCCACCTAACAGTTGCCTCGTCCATTCCATACTTAGTCATTTTTTCAATAAGGATTGTGTGAGATACTTTATCAAATGCTTTGCTGAAGTCAAGATATACTATATCTACAGCATTTCCCTGATCCACCCAGTCAGTGATTCTGTCATAGAAGGAAATTAAGTTAGTCTGACATGACTTATTAGTTACAAACCCATGCTGACTCTGTTTAATCACTTCATTCTTATCCAGGTACTTACATACATGTTCTTTAATAATTTGTTCAAAGATCTTTCCTGGTATAGAAGTCAGACTCACCGGCCTGTAGTTTCTGGGTCCACCTTCTTCCCCTTTTTGAAGATAGGAACAACATTTGCTCTTCTCTAGTCTTCTGGGACTTCTGTTCTCCAAGAATTTTCAAAGATTATGGACAGTGGTTCAAGAATTTCTTCTGCTATCTCCTTCAGTACTCTGGGGTGTAATTCATCTGGACCTGGAGACTTGAATTCATTTAGGTTAGCTAAGTTTTCCTCACTGTCTTTCTGTTTATAGATATCCTGGATTCTTCTATTCCTTTAATAGGACAGTGAAGATCAGTTGATGTTACATTTCCTTTCTGAGAAAACAGATGCAAAATAGGAATTTAAAAGTTCAGCCTTCTCAACATCCTGTCTTACCATTTCATCATTTTCATCCTGTAAAAATCCTATAGCATCTTTGACTTTTCTTTTACTTTTGACGTATCCCCAAAATCCTTTTTTGTTGCTTTTGACGTCTCTTGCAGTTTTAATTTTTTTCTCCCATTTTCTATGGCAGCAATGCAATTCCTATACTCTAGAGTAATCATTCTTGGTAAGTTATGGTCCAAACTTAATCTTTTTGACTTACATGCTTTCTTTGGTTGGCGCCTATTCACACTAGCTTAGATGTGCTTGTCCTTTTTGTCTATTTGTATAAAAGCATTTTTTGACATGACAAGTTCCCTTTAAAGGGATGTCCACTACTCAGACAACCCTTCTGAATCTTTATGTTTCCCCCTATACAATAATAACTAATATCACTTATTGTCACCTCCAGTGATGCACCGTTCAAGCAGTGTTGGTACTGAATCTCCTGGGTACCATGTGACATTGTCATGTCATGTAATCCATGCTGGCTGTGATCTCTTTTCCAAAAGACAAATCCGACATCCAGAGGAAGTGGGAGCTGCGGCTGCCCTTTCACTTCCTCCAGATGTAAATTATGTCCATAGGAGAAGAAAGCAAAGCCAGTGCTGTTTGTCTGCAGGGATCGTATGACAATGTCACATGATACCAGGAAGATCCAGTGCCGAAACAGCTGGAACGGTTGTAGCACTGTAGGTGACTATACTGTAGGTGATATTATTGTACTGGGAGAAACATAGGGACTCAGAAGGGGTTGACTGAAAAAGGGCCAACCCCTTTATGGCAAGACAGCAGCTACATGGCCCTGATACATCAAGACCCAATACTGGTGCTGTCCATGCAGGGCTTGATGAGGAGATGTGCTGCAGTGAGAGGCACTAGATTCATTACGCCGCTTATTGAATACTGTTGCATCTTAAAAGTGCTGTGCACCTCCATGGACAGGAGTAAGATTTCTGGTATAACAAACGCTGCAGCTTGTCACGAATTAGATGAGCTGCAGCGTCTTACCCCCATTCCACCTCAGCTCTGCCAGTGCAAGGCAGAGCTGTATGAAACGTGTGAAAATGGCTAAAGTCACAATATGTTTGCACATCTTTGTGTTGTGCAAACATTTTTTGACTTATCAAAGCATTTTAAGCCAGATTTCTTTGATGAATTGGGGTCTGTGTCTCTATACCCGAACTTTGCCATATACTGCACCACTACATTACATAATGTAGAATACTGCATAACGTATAAACATAGAAACCTACACACATTGTATAAAAGTACACAGCACTCATGCTGTACAACAAAGGCTCATTACATACACCTCAAATAGTCACACAGGCACACATATCATACATGTACATAGTACACACGTGCTGTACAACAAATGCTCAGCAGATACACATCACGTACACAACACATGCATCATGGACAAATGTACACACACATCACATGCTACAGATACTACACACACACTCTCTCCTCTGTGCTGCAGGGTTGGCTGATGTACATGTGCAGATCCTCAGCTTCTCCTGCTTGCAGTAGCACTGTCCCTGCACCTCACCGCTCTCGTCTTCTGTACCGGGGCTGCATAGCAGGAGAGCTATCACCGTGCTGACTGGTGTTGAGTGATATCTCTCCCTGAGAGCACACACAGGCAAGTATTCTAACCATTCATCTTGATTACTGCTGGCTCTCTCCCTCAGAGTCAAGCCACACAGGAGGACAGGAGTACTTGCCAATCAGCTCATCTATCGGCCTGATGCTCAATGGCCAGTGTTCTTCTCCTGCTCACTTTGAATTGCATTGGTGTCAAGATGATACCAACACAGCTCAATGTGGCAGGCGCAGTACATCTTTGGCTCTGGGCAAAACATTTGGGGCTGGAGCCCCGGATATGTGACACTAGCGATGCCCCTTCTGCCAGAAATAATTCACATCAATCACTGGGGGTCTGAGGGGTTGGGCCTCCACTGATCTAGGTGATAAATACTTCATACTGGAATATTCATTTTTACTATGCCTTTCATAATAATGAATAGTCTATTCTCAGTTGAAATGTCCTGCTGGAAAGACATGACCTTAGCAAAGCAGCAGGTAACAAGAATTCCTGTACGATATAACACAAGGAGACGCTCCACAAACTACTGAATAAAAAATATATATATATATATATAATTTTGCATCTATATGCACAAAATACAAAACAACTGGTTCATACAATTAGAGTTTATGAAACTGATAATTGTAGAAAAGCATAATACTGAATTTCAAGATGCTATTACTTATTCTTTGTATCTATAAAACGTTCCAAATATTGTATTACACTCTGATTTATATTGTTCTCAAGCATATACCAAATAAAAAGTAGTGACAGCCTATTTTACATGTCTGGAAATCAACGCGGATCAGGGTAATATAACATCAGATGTACATACAGTATCTGCTTTGATGAGACGTAGTATACAAGTTTGCAGGTACCTGCAGTAAGTGGGTGATTTCAGCAAAATTTCAGAAACTCTTAATGTCTTATAACTTATAGAAGGCATTGCTAATATATGGGGAATATGCTCAACCACAGCTTCTATGAACACAATTGCATATATGTTTGGTAAAAAAAAAATCATTCATTAAACTTTAGTATTAGAAAGGACAGAGGTAAAACTAATCAGATACAGAAAGCGGGAAGTGGCAGGAGATAACCTGTGAATTGACACTGTTTCTAAAGGTACTGCCACACTAAACAATCCCGCTAGCGATCACAATAACGACGCATACTAATGCGATCGCTAGCGGGATTGTTTCTATATCGCTAAATGCTGCCGCATTTAGCGATATAGTTAACGACGCTATCGCGGTTAGCGATCTTCTTAACGACTTTAGCGGTACAAAAGTACCGCTAAATCGCTAAGAAAAGGTGCCACACAGCGATTAGATACTTACCCAGCGGGAGCGCCGACGAGAAAATAGGGTCCGGAACGATTCCAGCGACGAGCGAGATCACAGCAGGAAGCTCGTCGCTGGAAGCTGCCGCACTGAACAACATCGCTAACAGGATCGCTAAATAGTGACGTTTTTTAGCGATCCCGTTAGCGATATTGTTTAGTGTGGCATACCCTTTAGCTGTGATGGCAGGATCTAGTCCATATAATGCTTTTAATTATCTGATTAGTCCATCAGCTTCTGTTAAAGGGTTTCTCCCAAGTGGACAACTGCTTTACAAACGCAAGCTACCCGTTCTTGTAACGATGGTTAGCCATGCAATAAATGGGTAACCGATCAGGTCAAGTCCTAAACAGAGGTTTCATCACAATACTCTCCCCAAAGGGTAAGAGTGTGTATCGTCTCTATGAAGTCCATCTGTTCGAATAGGGCATATGGTCAGGGATTGCCCAGTTGGGATAACCTCTAGTATTAATACTATTAAATCGTATAACATAAGTATGTAGAATTACTTGTCTGAAAACTAAAGCCTTATGCGTGTCCTGACATTATCTTGGAATTTAAGCAAAATTATCGGAGGCATAAAACCTCGCACTTGCAAGGATAGTGTTACATGCGCTTACACTGTTCCAAAACAGACTGCTTTATCTACTTTCATTAGAGCCACAAAGAGGTTTTGGGGGTAAATACTAAAAAGTAATATCGGCCTCGAGTGAAAAATCTGCATGACTTTAGAATAACGTCACTGATTAAATAGCAATTGGAAAAAAGGAAGACGTGGTTATTTTCTTTATAAAGTAGAATTATGTAAAAAAAAAAAGGTGATTGTGCTTAAAATACCAATAATAGCCTGTCATAATGGTTTAAGGACACGGACATTTTTAAGATTTAAAAAAAAAAAAAAAAAAAACAGTTTCTGAGACGGCACAATCTTTAAACAGTTTCTCCTTTCCAGCATTTACGTCTGGATGGCAGTCAGAATAATATCTAGTTTACAACTTGTGGAGGGCCCTCAGGTATGAGGGATGTGAAGAATGTAGTTATGAATGACCAAGCTGATGCCACAAGTCCAGGAGATCCCACTTCTGGGGCATCATCTCCCTGCTCTTCTGCTGCATCCTCCTGAATGCCTTCATCCATACGACGCTCCTTTGGAGAAAACAAACTTGAGTTACAATACAACACTGATGCAAGCAAGATTATGAGCAAGATTAATTTTCATAAAAATATCAATGAGAGTCCTAATAAATATTAAGGATAATTCTCAGAGTCACCCTTACAGACAATATAGATCAATAATTATCACAACTAAAGATCCACTGGTTGGATAAATAGAGTGACTACCACACAAATGATAATAAAATATACAATTTTATTAGAATATATTAAAAGACACTTTGTGCCACTTCCTCAGAGGGTGTCGGGAATAAAGGACATGGCTCGAAATGCGCATCAGGGTGAGGGACACAGGTCAACACTTCTCATTTAGATTCACATCTTGATAATTGAACATTTAACATGGACTGTAAGCCCATTACCATATGTATATCTAGGATAGCTACTGTATAACGAGATTATGTTTGTCCATTGATACTGCTATCAATTTTACCTTTCGTGGACATATGGATTTTTTGAGCTCTTGTTCTGTGTCCCTCCTTTTTTGGAGTTACTTTGTTTTATTTTCTTTTAATATATTCTAATAAAATTGTATATTTTATTATCAGTTCATTTTCATAAAGGTGTGAAAATAAGACTAAAAGTTTTCTTCTGACGAGTATAGTACATGTCATGACTTTACATTTTGTAAATTGGAAGTATTTAAAAAAAAATAAAATTGTGTTTGTCAGCAGTGTTCAGATCATTGCAGAGCTAACAGTAGAGATCCAACAGAATTTTCAATAACCGAGACCCCCGATGCCTGGGACCCTAGTAGTCGGCACTCTTGGCACCTTGGAGAGCGTAAAGATATTATATAAATGCCAGCACATATCCCCTCTTTAGATCTAGTGAATAACACAGCCACCACTGACACCTTGGTATGTACAGACTATGCATTACATGTAGTGAAGCCAAGTACAGGTAGGATGCACTCTTTACATAACAGGATGTCAGCACTGACTGCGTTATTCCCTAGGTGAAAAACAAGGATATGTTCCATCAATGAATAATAGCTATGCGATCAGAGTCCACAGCCCGTCAGGAATGCTTGCAGTGCGTATGAGCAAGTTATATACGTTCATGTGAGAAGTGGGCTGGCCATGATCATATGCTCTGGTCAGGAAAAAATGCACACTACCAAGAAGGTCTAGAATACCATGTGTATTTGAAGACTGCAGACAAACTGCACAATTCACTTAAATATTCCAAACTATAACATTTAAATTCATGTCCTGTATTGTTAACCCCTTTCTGCCATTTGACGTACTATTCCGTCCATGTGCCCTGGGACTTAATTCCCATGGACGGAATAGTACGTCATAGGCGATCGGCCGCGCTCACGGGGGGAGAACAGCCGATCGTGGCCGGGTGTCAGCTGATTATCACAGCTGACACCCGGCACTAAGTGCCAGGAGCGGTCACGGACCGTTCCAGGCACTTTAACCCCCGGAACACTGTGATCAAACATGATCGCAGCGTTCCGGAGCAGGCAGAGGGCTGTCCGCTCTGACAGCCCCTCTGCTTTGGATCGGAGACCCCGTGGCATGATGCAGGGTCCTAATCGCTCCCATGGTAACCCGATGTCGTCATGATGACATCCGTGTTACCAGAGCTCCGAGACTTCCTGTCATGCGCAGTGCATGTCAGGAAGTCTCAGAGGTTAGTGACAAATCCCTGCAGCACTGACAGCTTATATGGCATGCAGATCTGCATGCCATATAAGCGATCAGCCTGCAGAAAATGAGTGTCCCATAGAGTGGGACACCGTGTAAAAGTAGGAATTAAATAAAAAAATAAAATAAATTTAAATTGTAAAAATATTTAAAAAAAAAAAAAAAAATATTTATCAATAAATATTTGAATTAAAAAAATCTAAACAATAAAAGTACACATATTTAGTATCGCCGCGTCCGTAATGACCCAACCTATAAAACTGTCCCACTAGTTAACCCCTTTAGTGAACCCCATAAAAAATAAACAAAAACAATGCTTTATCATCATACCAGCGAACAAAAAGTGGAATAACATGTGATCCAAAAGACGGATATAAATAAACATGGTACCGCTGAAAACGTCATCTTGTCCAGCAAAAATATGAGCCGCCAAACAGCATCATCAGCAAAAACACGGATTTTGGTAAAGACTTACCTGTAAAATCCTTTTCAGCGAAGGAAGGAAGAGAGACACAGTAATTCATTACTGATGGGTAGGCGGAGCCCCAGATCAGGATGTTACCTCAGATCAAAAGAGTGATGACTGGCTGGCCCCTCCAGCTCGGGCTCCTCCTACTCAGCTCCAGTCGTATCAAAGCTTTTAGGAAAAGAGCCAAGATCACCAGCGGAGCAACATAACCCCTTCTGAAGGAACTTCAGAGAAAAAACACAAGGATACAGGTTATGCATGCAAAGAAAGCCAAAAACCACAGAGTTCCAGGTACTACTCACGGAACCTGACTACTGCGATGAGCTGGCGATGCTGGAACAGAGCCTTAGCGCGCTGACCTCAGCCCAGATAATCGCTATCAGATAAGGGTCGCGCTGCATCTGAAAACATCAACACACTTCTGCCGTGGGAGGGTGCTGTGTCTCTCTTCCTTCCTTCGCTGAAAAGGATTTTACAGGTAAGTCTTTACCAAAATCCGTGTTTCAGCTGCAGATGAAGGAAGAGAGCCACAGTAATTCATTACTGATGGGACGTCCCAAAGCAGTTCAAAAATAAGGGTGGGAAAAAACCAATAAAAGGCAGAAACCCAACAACCTTAACAACAAAGCGCAACCAGCGCTAAACACAAGTTCATCCAGAACTTTAAACTACAGCTGCCTGCAGGACCCTACGTCCGAGGGCTGCATCAGCGGAAGCACTGACGTCCACTTTATAAAATCTTGTAAACGTGTGGACAGAGCGCCAAGTCGCCGCTCGGCAAAGCTGCACTGCCGAAGCACCTTGATGAAAAGCCCACGATGAAGCCACAGCTCTCGTGGAATGGGCACGAATCTTAATCGGGCAAGATTCACCCCGAAGACGGTAAGCTTCCAAAATAGCTGACCGGATCCAACGAGCTATAGAACCCTTGGAAGCTCGTTGACCACGCCGACGACCTGCCGGAACCACAAACAGGGAGTCCGTCTTACGAAAACCTTGAGTAATAGATAGATAAAACTTCAAGGCCCGCACTAAATCCAATGTGTGTAAATCTCGCTCTTTCGTATTCTTCGGATCCGGACAGAGTGAGGGCAACACAATATCCTGGTTAACATGAAATTGTGACACCACTTTAGGCAAAAAATCACCCCGAGTGCGAAGCACTACACGATCCGGAAAAAACTCCAGAAAAGGAGGCGAGCAAGAAAGAGCTGCCAATTCAGAAACTCTCCTCAAGGAAGTGACTGCAACAAGGAAAGCCACCTTCCAAGAAAGTAAAGAAAGGCTAGCAGAAACCATAGGTTCAAAAGGTTTATGCTGAAGAGCCTCCAAAACAAGGTTGAGCCGCCAAGGAGACACAGGTGCCTTCCGCGGCGGAAACTTACGAGAGATACCTCGGAAAAAAGAGATCACGTCTCTATTCGAAGCAATGGTTCTCCGGAATAATAAGGACAGAGCAGAAATCTGACCTTTCAGAGTGCTAACTGCCAAACCCTTGTCTAGCCCATGTTGCAGAAAAGCCAACAGGTTGGGAATGGAAAACTTTCTCGGGTTCCGAGAAGACCCCAAACACCACGAAAAGAAGGTTTCCCAAATTTTGTGGTAAATCCTAGAAGTAGCCGGACATCTTGCAGCACGAAGGGTAGCAATGACCTCGGCTGAAAAACCTCTACGGGTCAAGATCTCGGTCTCAAGAGCCACGCCGTCAAACGCAGGGACATCAAGTCCGGATGACAAATGGGCCCCTGAGTCAACAAGTCCTGTTGAAGAGGGAGTGGAAACGGAGGTGCCGCCAACAGCGACATTATTGTCGAGAACCACACCCTTCTTGGCCAGTCTGGAGCTATCAGAATAGCTGGAATTCTCTCTAGTCTGATCCGACGCAGCACTAGAGGAAGTAAGGATATCGGCGGGAATACATAGATCAGCTTGAACTGATCCCACTGAGCCACTAGAGCATCCACCGCCACCGCCTTCGGGTCCTTGTACCTGGACATGAATGTCAGTAACTTGGCATTGGACCTGGAAGCCATCAAATCCACTTGGGGGGTTCCCCAGCGAGAGCACAGTAGTGCAAAGACTTCCGGGTGGAGGCTCCATTCCCCGGGATCCATCCTTCTGCGACTGAGAAAGTCCGCTGTAATATTCTGGACCCCTGGAATGTGAATCGCCGAAATGGCTGGTACATTGGCCTCTGCCCAAATCAGAATTCGGGACACCTCTACCATGAGTCTGGAACTCCTTGTCCCACCTTGGTGATTGATATACGCGACAGCCGTCGCATTGTCTGTCTGCACACGGACTGGCAGACCGCTCAAAGGGACCGTCCAATGTTGGAGGCAAAGAAAAATCGCCCTCAATTCCAGGATGTTGATCGGAAGCACAGACTCTTCCGGTGACCATACCCCCTGAATCCAGAGATTGGTCCAAACACCCCCCCAGCCCGTCAGGCTGGCATCGGTGGTTATGACTGACCACTTCAGAGGGAGGAAAGACTTCCCCAGGGAGAATGCCCCTGGACGTAACCACCATTCTAGAGAATCCCGCACCGCGCGAGAAATGGTGACACTGCAATCCAGCGATTGCGACTGGTTCCATCGACTCAAGATGAACCTTTGAAGAGTCCTGGAGTGGAACTGGGCAAAAGGAATTGCCTCCATGGACGCCACCATCAGTCCCAGAAGACGCATACACTTCCGTAGGGACATTGCCGTTGAGGCTGTCATAATCTGTACATGTCGAAGAAGACATGACTGTTTGTCTGGTGGTAAGGAAACTACCGACCGAAACGTGTCGAGATGCATTCCCAAAAAGAGAATTGTCCTTGATGGTTCCAGGGACGACTTCTCCCAATTGACCAGCCAACCGAAGTCTTTCAGAAACTGAAGAGACAAATCCCGAGCCGTCAATGCCTCCTCCTCCGAGGAAGACACGATCAAAAGATCGTCCAGATAAGGGAGAATCGTAATCCCCTGTCTTCGAAGGAGTGCCATGAGGGGCGCCAGAACTTTTGTAAAGACCCTTGGCGCTGAGGCTAAGCCGAACGGCAGAGCCACGAACTGGTAATGATTCTGACCTATGGCAAATCGAAGAAAGCGCTGATGAGCCTTTCCGATGGGAATATGCAAATAGGCGTCGCGAATGTCGATTGACACCAGAAAATCGTTCTGTGACAGAGCTGCCACAACGGAACGAAGCGACTCCATGCGAAATTTCCGGGTATGGACATGCCGGTTTAATCGCTTGAGATCCAGAATCGGGCGAAATTTGTTCTCCTTTTTGGGAACTATAAAAAGGTTGGAATAAAAACCTTTTCCTCGGTCCTCTGACGGAACCGGTATCACTACACCCTTTTGTAGTAGCGATTCGACCTCTCGCTGTAGAGCGACAACAAGCTCGGGTTCCGACGGAACGCGAGATTGACAAAAAACATTTGGGGGTTGAGAAGCAAACTCTATGAAATAGCCTGCCGACACTATCCGCGTTACCCAGGAATCTGGAACGCGAGCCATCCAAGTCTCCTTGAAAAGAAGCAGGCGACCCCCCACTCGAGAATCCTCGAGTGGACCCCTGGCGTCAATCCGACTTTGCGGGTTTCTTGTCAAGTTCCCGCTTGTTCTGGCGGAAACTCTGCTTCCAGGGAGTACGAGTTTTCTGAGAGGATTTCTTTCCTGAGAAAGAAGGACGACCCGATCCCCACGAGGAGTGACTAGATCGTCCTCGGCCCCGAAAGGACCGCCGACCACTATAAACACCAGGCTTACTGGACACCGAGGCCATGGCCCTTCGCTGTGGTAATGCTGATTCCTTTGCCTTAGCCTTGGAAATCAGCTCTGTGAGGTCGGATCCAAAAAGATGGCCACCCTTGTAAGGTAAGGCCAACAACCCTTGTTTGGAAACTGCGTCCCCGGCCCACTGTCTGAGCCATAAAGCTCTTCTGACTGTGACCGCTGAAGCTTGCGCTTTGGCCAGCAGAGATGCCGTATCCAGACCGGCATCAAAGATATAACAGGCTGCCGTTTCTAACCATTCACAAGTTTCCCGTATCTCAGATAACGGAGATTCATTTTGCAACTCCGTCTTCAGACGTGCCAACCAGCTTAGAGAAGCTCTAGCAGCACACATGGATCCTAGCACTGCTCGAAATCCATGACCCGCAGCCTCATAGCTTGCTTTTGCCGCCAATTCTGCCTTTCTATCCAAAGGCTCCTGTAAGCTCGCTTTTCCCTTAATAGGGAGTAGTGAGGATTTACTAAGCTGAGATAAGGACACATCCACTTCAGGAGCAGAAGTCCAATTAGCCTTTAACTCCGTAGAGCAAGGATAAAGTGTATCAAAGAAATGCGTTCCATGAAAACGCTTATCTGGACATAGACGTTCCTCCTCTATTACACCATTAAGCTCATCCAGAGCTGGCAATGTTGTGCGCGAAGCACGGGACTCCTGGAACATGCGTGCTGTTTTACCAGGACGACTAGTTACCTCCTCCGGTAACTGTAATATCTCTCTCATGGCTTCAATTAATGCCTCCGTACGCTTCGCCATAGAGGAACGCCCCTGCGGCTCGTCCGCATCTGAATCGGATATTTCTCCATCCGAATATAAAGGGGAACTCTGCCCAATATCAGATACATCTGACTCGCTCCGTGTAGAGGCCGGTAACGGCCTGCGTCGCTTCCTCTGAGAGGAATTAGCAGACACATATTGACCTAAAAGGTCAGATAAGTTATTAATCGATCGAGCGATATCATCCAATTTTCCACCGCTGTCGACCGCAGCGCTAGACGCTGTGGAGGTCTGCGTATCTGATTGCCGCAATGGCACTGGGACGTGATCCGCGGCATCTGAACTCTGTTCAGACATGTCTCATCTGAATGAGCAGGTCAAAGCGGTAATACCAGCAAAAAACTATGCGGTTTTTTTTTTTTTTTTTTTTCAAACGCTGAAGGGTTAACGCTCCACCAAGCAGAGTTACCCCAGCGGTATTCAGTCAGCAAATTTAGCAGGTAGAAATAACCCTCAAAGGGGTTAATATTGCAAACTCACCAAAATATATATATATTTGTGAGCCCCAGCCAATTTTTATGTCTCTGATGAGACTGCAGCTGCAGGATAGCGATCGCTGCGCTGCGGAGTGAGGAATCCACACTCACCCAGCTGGCCGTGGTGTCTATATGAGGAGGGGAGCGGTCCGAGGAGCCCAGGAGCCTGAGTAATGGCCGCCACAGTGAGGGGGTCGCAGGAGAAAAGCCAGAGCGCGCGTCTTCCTGCTCAAAAGACCGGGATAGATAGGCCACGCCCCCTGCTAGCTCAAATAATGAGCGCGAAATCTCCCCGCTCCTGCTCCCTCTCTGTCCTGCAGCTATCTGCCTGCGGACAAAAAATCACCACATCTTCATGTAGAAGCGCTGTCACAGCAGCGCTGAAGCATACTGACTTTACATGTAGTAGCGCTGTCACAGTAGCGCTGAAGCATACTGACATTACATGTAGTAGCGCTGTCACAGTAGCGCTGAAGCATACTGATATTACATGTAGTAGCGCTGTCACAGCAGCGCTGAAGCTTACTGACATTTACATGTAGTAGCGCTGTCACAGCAGCGCTGAAGCTTACTGACATTACATGTATTAGCGCTGTCACAGCAGCGCTGAAGCTTACTGACATTTACATGTAGTAGCGCTGTCACAGCAGCGCTGAAGCATACTGACATAGTAACGCTGACATTAATAATAGCGCTGCTCATTCAGACGCTAAAGCACTCACACATAATTATTATTAAAATTTGTGTGGAGTACTCACCAGCCAAGGCGCCACAGGGACCCTCAGGGTTTCTGGCGCAGTGCCCATGCTTCCCCCCAGGGCGAAGAACGCAGTGACCGCACGTGTGGTTTGCGTTCCCGCCAGAGAAGCTCTCCTCATCCCCCAGGGCCGGCAAGGATTCTGCAGGGACTTTGAGTGAATACAGATCCGCCAAGGGAGAGGTTGGGGTACAGCAGCGCTGATACCCCTGAGACCTCTAGACCAACTAGTGATCCAAGTCTCCTGTCCGAATATTAAAATAATAAAATTTTCTGAGGAGCTGCATTAGCAGCGACCATCCTCTGGACCTCAAATCTTAGACTGGAGCTGAGTAGGAGGAGCCCGAGCTGGAGGGGCCAGCCAGTCATCACTCTTTTGATCTGAGGTAACATCCTGATCTGGGGCTCCGCCTACCCATCAGTAATGAATTACTGTGGCTCTCTTCCTTCATCTGCAGCTGAAAATAAAAAAAGTTATAGCTCTCAGAATAAAAGCGATGCAAAAATAATTATTTTCTATATGAAACAGGTTTTTATTGTATAAAAGCACCAAAACATAAAAAAATGATATAAATGAGGTATCGCTATAATCGTACTAACTCAAAGAATAAACCACATTATCAATTTTATCACGCTCTGAACGATTTAACACCCTCCCCAAAAGAAATTCATGCATTGCTGGTTTTTTGTTCATTCTGTCATGTGCCTGAAAATGGTACCAATAAAAGCGTCAACTCATCCCGCAGAAAACAAGACCCACATGACTCTGTGGGTCAAAATATGGAAAAATTATAGCTCTCAATGTGGTGATGCAGAGACAATTTTTTGCAATAAAAAGCGTCTTTTAGCATGTGACAGCTGCAAAACATAAAAACCCGCTATATAATTAGTAAATCAAACCCCCCTCAATAACCCCCTTAGTTAGGGAAAAATGATAAAATTAACAAAAAGTATTTATTTCCATTTTCCCGTTAGGGCTATGGATTAGGGTTAGGGTTGTGTTAGGTTTGTGGTTAGGGTTAGGATTGGAGTTAAAATTGGGGGTTTTCCACTGTTTATGCACATCAGGGGCTCTCCAAACGCGATATGGCCTCCGATCTCAAATAAAGCCAATTCTGCATTGAAAAAGTCGAAAGGCGCTCCTTCCCTTCCGAGCTCTGCCATGCGCCCAAACAGTGGTTCACCTCCACATATGGGGTATCAGCGTACTTAGGACAAATTGTACAACAACTTTTGGGGTTCAATGTCTCTTTTTGTGAAAAAAAAATTAAATGTTCATTATTTTTTAAATATTTCAAAAATTCCTGTGAAGCACCTGAAGGGTTAATGAACTTCTTGAATGTGGTTTTGAGCACCTTCAGGGCTGCAGATTTTAGAATGGTGTCACTTTTGGGTATCTTTTATCCTATAAACCCCTCAAAGTGATTTCAAATGTGATGTGGTTCCTAAAAAAAAAAAAAAAAAAAAATGGTGTTGTAAAAATGAGAAATCGCTGGACAACTTTTAACACTTATAACTTCCTAACAAAAAAAAATTTTGGTTACAAAATTGTGCTGATGTAAAGTAAACATGTGGGAAATGTTACTTATTAAGTATTGTGTGACATACAGTACAGACCAAAAGTTTGGACACACCTCATTTTAAGATTTTTCTGTATTTTCATGACTATGAAAATTGTACATTTACACTGAAGGCATCAAAACTATGAATTAATACATGTGGAATTATATACTTAACAAAAAAGTGTGTAACAACTGAAATTATGTCTTATATTCTAGGTTCTTCAAAGTAGCCACCTTTTGCTTTGATGACTGCTTTGCACACTCTTGGCATTCTCTTGATGAGCTTCAAGAGGCAGTCAGCGGAAATGGTTTTCACTTCACCGGTGTGCCCAGTCAGGTTTAATAAGTGGGATTTCTGGCCTTATAAATGGGGTTGGGACCATCAGTTGTGTTGTGCATAAGACTGGTGGATACACAGCTAATAGTCCTACTGAATAGACTGTTAGAATTTGTATTATGGCAAGAAAAATGCAGCTAAGTCAAGAAAAACGAGTGGCCATCATTACTTTAAGAAATGAAGGTCAGTCAGTCCGAAAAACTGGGGAAACTTTGAAAGTGTCCCCAAGTGCAATTGCAAAAACCATCAAGCGCTACAAAGAAACTGGCTCACATGAGGACTGCCCCGGGAAAGGAATACCAAGAGTCACCTCTGCTTCTGAGAATAAGTTTATCCGAGTCACCAGCCTCAGAAATCGCAGGTTTACAGCAGCTCAGATTAGAGACCAGGTCAATGCCACACAGAGTTCTAGCAGCAGACACATCTCTACAACAACTGTTAAGAGGAGACTTTGTGCAGCAGGCCTTCAAGGTAAAATAGCTGCTAGGAAACCACTGCTAAGGACAGGCAACAAGCAGAAGAGACTTGTTTGGGCTAAAGAACACAAGGAATGGACATTAGACCAGTGGAAATCTGTGATTTGGTATGATGAGTCCAAATTTGAGATCTTTGGTTCCAACCAATGTGTCTTTGTGCGACGCAGAAAAGGTGAACGGATGGACTCTACATGCCTGGTTCCCACCGTGAAGCATGGAGGAGGAGGTGTGATGGTGTGGGGTGCTTTGCTGGTGACACTGTTGGGGATTTATTCAAAATTGAAGGCATACTGAACCAGCATGGCTACCACAGTATCTTGCAGCGGCATGCTATTCCATCCGGTTTGCGTTTAGTTGGAACCGTCATTTATTTTTCAACAGGACAATGACTCCAAACATACCTCCAGGCTGTGTAAGGGCTATTTGACCAAGAAGGAGAGTGATGGGGGGGCTACGCCAGATGACCTGGCCTCCACAGTCACCAGACCTGAACCCAATCAAGATGGTTTGGGCTGAGCTGGACCGCAGAGTGAAGGCAAAAGGGCCAACAAGTGCTAAGCATCTCTGGGACTCCTTCAAGATTGTTGGAAGACCATTTCCGGTGACTACCTCTTGAAGCTCATCGAGAGAATGCCAAGAGTGTGCAAAGCAGTCATCAAAGCAAAAGGTGGCTACTTTGAAGAACCTAGAATATAAGACATAATTTCAGTTGTTACACACTTTTTTGTTAAGTATATAATTCCACATGTGTTAATTCATAGTTTTGATGCCTTCAGTGTGAATGTACAATTTTCATAGTCATGAAAATACAGAAAAATCTTTAAATGAGAAGGTGTGTCCAAACTTTTGGTCTGTACTGTATCTCTGAATTTTCATGCCCTTAAATCACAAAGTTGAAAAATTGCTAAATTTTTGCCAAATTTCTGTTTTTTTTCCCCAAATAAACGCAAGTTTTATCAAAGAAATTTTACCACTATCTGGAAATACATATGTCATGAGAAAACAATGTCTGAATCACCAGGATCCATGGAAGCGTTCCAGAGTTACTACCTCAAAGGGACAGTGGTCAGAATTGTAAAAACTGGCCTGGTCATTAACGTGCAAACGACCCTTGGGTGTTAAGGGGTTGAACAGAAGGGTATGTATTTGTAGGAAAACCCTTTTAACCTCTTCACCCACCAAGCTTGTTTTCACCGTCATGACAAAGCAAAATTTTACTATTATGACCAGTGTTACTTTATTTTGTAATTACTCTGGAACGCTTCAACGGATCCCATTAGTTCTGAGACTGTTTTTTTGTGATATATTGTACTTCATGATAGTGGTAAAATTTCTTCGATACGACTTGCATTTCTTTGTGGGGGAAAAAAAATAAAAAAATTCGGAAATTTGATTTCAAATTTCACACTTTTCAAACTTTTAATTTTTATGCCTTTAACCCCTTTACCACCAAGGGTGGTTTGCACGTTAATGATCGGGCCAATTTTTACAATTCTGACCACTGTCTCTTTATGAGGTTATAACTCTGGAACGTTTCAACAGATCTTCGCGATTCTGAGAATGTTTTCTCGTGACATATTGTACTTAACGTTAGTGGTAAAATTTCTTCGCTATAACTTGCGTTTATTTTTGAAAAAAATGCAAATATGGCGAAAATTTAGCAATTTTCAAACCTTGAATTTTTATTCCCTTAAAACAGAGAAATGTGTCACACAAAATAGTTAAGAAATAACATTTCCCACATGTCTACAGTCATGGCCAAAATTTTTGAGAATGACACAAATATAAATTTTTACAAAGTCTACTGCTTCACTTTTTCTAATGGCAATTTGCATATACTCCAGAATGTTATAAAGAGTGATCAGTTTAACAGCAATTACTTGCAAAGTCAATATTTGGCTAGAAAATGAACTTTATCCCCCAAAACACATTTCAACATCATTGCAGCCCTGCCTTAAAAGGACCAGCTAACCTCTTTTCAGTGATTGCTCCATTAACACAGGTGTTGGTTTTGATGAGGACATGGCTGGAGATCAATCTGTCATGATTAAGTAAGAATGAGACCACTGGACACTTTAAAAGGAGGCTGGTGCTTGGCATCATTGTTTCTCTTCTGTTAACCATGGTTATCTCTAAAGAAACATGTGCAGTCATCATTGCAATGCACAAAAATGGCCTAACAGGGAAGAGTATCGCAGCTAGAAAGATTGCACCTCAGTCAACAATCTATCGCATCATCAAGAACTTCAAGGAGAGAGGTTCCATTGTTGCCAAAAAGGCTCCAGGTTGCCCAAGAAAGACCAGCAAGTGCCAGGACCGTCTCTTAAAATTGTTTCAGCTGCGGGATCGGGCTACCAGCAGTGCAGAGCTTGCTCAGGAATGGCAGCAGGCAGGTGTGAGTGCATCTGCACGCACTGTGAGGCAGAGACTCTTGGAGCAAGGCCTGGTCTCAAGGAGGGCAGCAAAGAAGCCACTTCTCTCCAGAAAAAACATCATGGACAGACTGATATTCTGCAAAAGGTACAGGCAGTGGACTGCTGAGGACTGGGGTAAAGTTATTTTCTCTGATGAATCCCCTTTTCGATTGTTTGGGACATCAGGAAAACGCCTCATTCGGAGAAGACAAGGTGAGCGCTACCACCAGTCTTGTCTCATGCCAACTGTTAAGCATCCTGAAACCATTCATGTGTGGGGTTGCTTCTCAGCCAAGGGAATCGGCTCTCTCACAGTCTTGCCTAAAAACACAGCCATGAATAAAGAATGGTACCAGAATGTCCTCCAAGAGCAACTTCTCCCAAACCTCCAAGAGCAGTTGGCGATCAACAATGCCTTTTCCAGCATGATGGAGCACCTTGCCATAAAGCAAAGGTGATAACTAAATGGCTCAGGGAACAAAACATAGAGATTTTGGGTCCATGGCCTGGAAACTCCCCAGATCTTAATCCCACTGAGAACTTGTGGTCAATCATCAAGAGACGGGTGGACAAACAAAAACCTAAAAATTCTGACAAAATGAAAGCATTGATTGTGCAAGAATGGACTGCTATCAGTCAGGATTTGGTCCAGAAGTTGATTGAGAGCATGCCAGGGAGAATTGCAGAGGTCCTGAAGAAGAAGGGTCAACACTGCAAATATTGACTTGCTGCATTAACTCATTCTGTCAATATAAGCTTTTGTTACTCATATGTTTGCAATTATATTTCTGTCTGTGATAAAAACATCTGTCAAACACACACATAAAAACCAGAGGGCAGCAGACCATGTGAAAATATAATATTTGTGTCATTGTACTTTACATCAGCACAATTTTGGAACCAAAATTTTTTTGTTAGGAAATTATAAGGGTTAAAAGTTGACCAGCAATTTCTCATTTTTACAACAAAATTTACAAAGCCATTTTTTTTTTAGGGACAACCTCACATTTGAAGTCACTTTGAAGGGTCTATATGGCAGAAAATAACCAAAAGTGACACCATTCTTAAAACTGCACCCCTCAAGGTACTCAAAACCACATTCAAGAAGTTTATTAACCCTTCAGGTGCTTCACAGGAGCTGAAGCAACGTGGAAGGAAAAAATGAACATTTAACATTTTAGTCACAAAAATGATCTTTTACAAACATTTTTTTTATTTTCACAACAGTAAAAGGAGAAAATGGACAGATAAAGTTGTTGTGAAATTTCTCCTGAGTACGCCGATACCCCATATGTGGGGGAAAACCACTGTTTGGGCGCACGGCAGAGCTCGGAAGGGAAGGAGCGCCATTTGACTTTTTCAAACCAAAATTGGCTGGAATTGAGATTGGACGCCATGTCGCTTTTAGAGAGCCCCTGATGCGCCTAAACAGTGGAAACCCCCCACAAGTGACACCATTTTGGAAACTAGACCCCCTATGGAACTTATCTAGATCTGTTGTGAGCACTTTGAACCCCCAAGTGTTTCACAAAAGTTTATAATGCCTGGGTGTGAAACGAAAAAGAAAACAATTTTCCACAAAAATGATTTTTTAGTCTCCAATTTTTATTTTTTCCCCAAGGAAATTGGACCCCAAAAGTTGTTGTCCAA